>PVJS01032342.1:0-22836 GCA_004027185.1 Glis glis | reverse complement strand
AGAGAGAGAGAGAGAGAGAGAGAGAGAGACAGGGAGAGAGAGAGAGAGAGAGGGAGAGAGAGCTGAGGCTGGCCTCGAACCCGGATCCTCCAGTCTCTGCCTCCCAAAGTACTGGGATTACAAATGTTCGCCACCACACCCGGCGTGAGATCCTGTTTCAAAACAAAAAATAAAAAGGGCTGGGGGTGTAGCTTGGAGGTAGAGTACCCTTGGGTTTCATCCTCTGTACCAAAAAGTAATATTAGTACTAAAAATAAAGTTGACTTTATAAAAACCTAAGAACAGGTAACAGGAGTTGGGAGAGAGGATTTTATGGAAGCAAGGGCCCGGAACCTCAGAGGCCTTGTCTGACACATGGGGCAGGTTGGGGTGAGCACTGAATAATGCTGTCTGGAGTTGAGGGAAAGAGAAATTGAGCACTGGGGCATGTCTCAGTGTGACAAGGTACCATTGAGAGGAAAGAGCACAAGGGTAGAGCAGGGCGTGTGAGTCAGTGAAGCCCTTGGTTGGACTTAGTTACCTAGAGTCTCACCTGCAGTCACCTTCAATTTCCTTCAGTGGGCCCATTGGTCAGGTGGCTTGGACTTTCTGTTCCAGAAACCTGGCTACCCCATCTTGAGGCCACCAAGCCCTCTCTCCATCTCCCCTAGCAGACCCACTTCCTGCCATTTGTCCCTGGGACTGATTTTGCCTTCAAAGTTTGCCTGAGCACAGACTTCCTGAGCATTTGGGCCCTTTGATCCCCTTAGAGCCGGGATCAGAGCCCAGCAGAGGCTGGGCAGGGCCATGATGGCCACAGGCAGACCAGTTAGCAGCAGGAGAGGTAGGCCATAAATCCCCAGGGGAACAAAGGCAGTGGGCAGCCTGCAGACGGGCCAGGCCCCTGTGGGCAATCTGCCCAGGAGGCTCAGAGAATCTCCTTTTGGTTTGGAAATAAAGGAGAGGGGGGTGCCCTTGGGGTTATATGATCAAGAAAAATACAACTAAGAATCTTCCAAAGTTTGCTCAACACTTCAGTGAAACCGGCAGATCTGGCAGTGTAGGGCAGTTTGCAGAGGCCTCCTGTCTCCTCAGCAGAGCCCGAGCTCCAGGGAAGGCTGGGTCTTGGATCAAGGATCCATTCACCGCTCTGGGGGCTGGTGTGAAAGGTGGGAGGAAAGGGGGAGCAGGCCTCTTCAGGCCTCCACCGTGCAGCCAAGTCTCACAAGACTTCATCATGGTAGAGAGTGCTGCGGCAGGAGTGGGAGGCCTGTACTGTCCCTAGTGGGGACATGAAGCTGTTCCAGCATGGCATCCTCCGACTTTTCTGCTGTCAGCCCTGTTGCTAGAGCACAGGCAGCCAGCCCAGCTGGGTCAGACACCAGAGGTGGGGGAAGAGGACAGAGTGGGTGCCTGGGGTCAAGGCAGAGTGGAGAGGAGCTGGGGGGGGGGGCGAGCCTAGTGGCACATCCTCCATTTGCAAGTGAAAAGACTGTGGGAGGGAGGCGTGGATTGCAGGAAGGATTCACTCAGATTATAGAAGGTTTACTGCAGGGCCTGTTGTAAATGGGGAGGGGAGGGTGACTGGAAGAGAGACACAGAACCCAAGGGGACCAGCCAGAAGTAAACTGTCCAAGGGGAGTGACCTCTGGGATCCAGGATTTCTGAATGAAGCATTTTGAGTTCTTTGTAAAACAAAACAAAATTAAAAAAAAAACCACTTTTGATTATCTTTCACCTCTATTTGGTTTTTGTCCATGGTACTGAACATACATCCAGGCTGGGGATGTAGCTCAGTAGTTGAGCACGTGCTTAGCACGCAGGAAGTCCTGCATTACCTCCCCGGCACCACAAAACAAACGAAAGAAACATACAACTGAAAATAAAAATATACTTGCTTTATTTACCAATTTTCTAAAAGGCAAAAACGTCATAAAAAGACACAAGCGGTCACACAAATATATTGCACTGGGTGAAGAAAGTTTGGTTTGCACATGAACAAACCAGTTGTCCGGCAAGGCTCAACAAATCATTACATAAACTCTGAGAGCTTATTTACATTATCTTCTCAGGAATATATTAAAAAGGCTCAGTTTAAAATAGAGGAAACGTTTTATGACACCCGTGTAAGCACACATACTAAAAGAAACAGGACTCGATGCTCGGCATCATGTAAACAAAGTCACACAATTATCCTAGTAAGTCAGCCTCTTAGCAGTGAATAATCAATGAGCTCATATTAAATAACATAATGCTGCTGGTAAACATTCACAACAGCAGAGAGAACGTTCTGGCAGTTTTGTGTTTACGTATGTAAGTATAACCCTAGACTACCATCTATTCCTTATGATCTGACTGTTGAGGCAGGTAGCAGCCCGTAACATTTAATTTCCATAAACACGCAGACTACTCCCTTATCCTGGACATCTGCAGGTGATGCTGCTTTGTAAATTAAAAAAAAAGTATTTTTATGTTTATAAAACATAGGATTAATATTCAGCCATAAAATGGTTTTACAATGAAAACCAACCACAGTACAAGGAGACTCCACCTAGCTTATGGTCACTTTGTTGAAGAACAAGGAAAACTCTGCTTCCTTTTAAGACTTCATCTACGTGGTCCAATTTTAAGTCAGCTGATGGCTCATTCATAACTTCTCATTCATGCCAGGCACCAATACTAAGCTTTTCCAAGCGATCTTTGGGGTATCTGGCACAACACGAGGGTTGGTAAAGTGGGGCAGACTGGCCTCAGTGTTCTCAAGTGCTCAAATGATCTGGAAGTGCGGGCAGATGTTGCGGCAGAGACTCGAAGCTGCGCCACGCAAGATCAGGCTCATGAGATAACGAGGGCCAGGCAGCCAGCTCAGGGGGTGTGGGAGAGGTGAGCTCACTGCACCCCTGAAACACAGATGGGGTCAGAAGCTGTGGGACACTGGCTCCCAGTGGCCCCGGGCTGGTCCCTGCCAGGGGCAGGTGTTGGCTTCGCTGGGCTACAACTGATGTCTGAGAGGCTCCAAGCAAAGAACACCACTGGGTCCCCTCTGGCAGTCAAAGCCCAGTGTGCAGAGGGAGGTCATCATGAGGATATGATGACATGACTGGCGACATATTTTCTCTGCGTATTGACCACGGTGGTCTACAAAGGATATAAGAACAATGTAGAAATGTACAGAGGGTCTGGGTGGGCATTAATCTGATGGAGCTGGTCACACAAACCATGAGGCTGTTAGTCCAGAGCATTTCAACTTTGTTCACCATCAACAAAAGCCACGTGGGACCAAAATGTTGACCACTACAGTACCGGAAGCCGAAGCCAACGCCGTCAATCACGCTTCACACCATGCAACGTGAAGCCTTTGAAAGAGAACTAGGAGAGGCTTTGTCTCCACGCGGTATGTGAGCAAACATCTAGCTGGACCAACAACAACTCATAAAAAGCCATCCCTGGGAAAGGACGGAATTCAGTCCATCTAGACACAGCCTAGGAAAGTTCTGGAAAGCTGGAGCCCTCAGCTCAGAGCCACACGTGGCTTCCTGGCTACATCACAGCTTGGTGTGATGTCTCGGACAACCCACAGGGGGCCTGCAGGTGCTGGTCCCTGGACAGGGGTCTTGTGGTTGGAGGACCCCTGCGGGCACTGAGGAACGTCCCTGACACAGAGTATTCCTCCGTTCAACAATAACCCCAATTTCTGCCCCGCCTCCCAAAACTCTGCATTTATTTATTAAAATACAAAAACGTATTTCTTCCTGAATCCCCTCCACCCTCTTCACTCCTTCAGAAAACTTTTTTTCTAAAACAAAAAAAAGCAACATAAGTATATATGTCCATTTCGTTAGAAACAAACGTGAAGACCTTCCGACTCTTCCGAGCACCATCTAGCGCGGACCAGTCACTGGCGGGCAGGCTGGGGTTACGTCTGCTCTGCCTTCTCGAGACTCAGGGCGCATCCCTTTTCTTCTTCTTTGGTGTCTGATGCGCCGCTGAGGCCCAGGGAAGGAACATCGTCCTCGTACGGTGCGCAGATGTTGCCTTTCTCCTCGCTTCCACAGTAAACACATTCCTTAAAAGAAAGAAGGTAACATCAGCAAGAAGCATGGGATCTGGCCTCTTTGCTGCAGTTGTCCAAACTGAGTAGGGTGCAGGTGACCAGGGCAGCTGGCAACAGAGGCAAATCCCTGGCCCTGGCAGCCGGGTTCCGGTCAGGAAACCGGAATAAACCAAACAAGTGCTCTGTAGTACGTTAAAGATGAAAAGTGGCCGGGAGCAGTGGCGCACGCCTGTAATCCCAGTACTTGGGAGGCTAAGACAGGAGGATGACAGGTTTGAGGCCAGCCTCAGCAACTTAGACCCTGTTTCAAAATAAAAGGGGCTGAGGGTATACCTTGGAGGTAGAGGGCTCCTGGGTTCAATTCCCAGTAACAAAAAGATAAAAAAGTACAGCGCAGAAGCAGGACAGGCAGGTGTTGCCAACACCTGTGGCTTAGATTGGACACTCAGGCCCAGCGTGGTGGTGCATGCTTGTCATCCTAGTACTTGAGAGGCTGAGACAGGAGGATCACAGGTTCACATCCAGCCTCGGCAACTTAGTGAAGCCCTCTGCAACTTAGTGAGACCCTGTTTCCAAATAAAAAATAAAATGGGGCTGGGAGTGTAGCTCAGAGGTGGAATACCCTTGGGTTCAATCCATAGTACCAAAAAAAAAAAACCCACATAAATAAATAAAATGCATGTTTAGATTGGACATTCAGAAAAGGATACGGAGAAGGTGACTGGGGGTTTTTAGACACACACCTTCCTCCCTCTGAGGCAGAGCTGCGTCCCCTCCCCTTATAGACTGGACTTAGGAAGAGTGTGTGACTTGAGACCAGGTCACAAAAGGCATGGTGGCTTCCGACTGTTCTCTCCAGGAAGACAGCGGCATGCCTGTCCCAAGGGTTCGCGGCCAGCCTCTGCTCTCTCTCTCTCTCTCTCTCTCTCTCTCTCTCTACCTAGTGAGGCCCTCCGCAACTTTGACCAGGTTTCAAAATAAAGTATAAAAATATACGGTCGGGGGTGTAGCGCGGAGGTAGAACGCTCCTGCGTTCAATCCCCGGTACCGCAAAAAAAAAAAAAAAGAAGTGACTGGCTTCTGTCCGCCTCAACAGCCGAGCAGGACAGTCTGCTAATGGTGAACCCGGGGTGACCTGAGGCTCGTGGCCAGAGCGATGGAGAGCTGGGGGGCGCTCTCTTCCCAGTCAGTGGTGGGAAGGGGTAATCCTGGAGGGAGGGGGCCTCGCCAGGGAAGGCGGTGCAGACCCTGTCCCCGAGGGTGAGGAGCCCCAGCGGCCAGAGGAGACACCTGGCGCTGCAGGAGAGCGGGAGCCGCCAACGCTCATGCTAACAGCCCCGAGGGGAGGAGTCAGACCTCAAGGAGGCCGCTGCCCCCCACGATGGACGGGTCGATGCTGCCCCGGGGGTCAGAAGAGGGCGGGAGAAGGCCAGAGCGCACACACATGGCCTGGACGCCCTCAGGACCAGGGAGCGTGGGCAGGGGGAACTGAGGGTTATGACAGGAGAGGTATTTTGCTTTGTTGAATAAAAAGCAGAATTGAAGAAAGGGAAAAGCCCTCACATTTCAGCAAATGATTGCGATTAGGTAACTTGGCCCTCTGGCAACCAGCTGAGAAGCCACTGGAAGGGCAGGCCTCCAAATGGACTTAGAACCTTTTCCTTTTTATTTATTTATTTATTTTTTTTTTTTTGCGGTACTAGGGACTGAACCCAGGGGCATTCTACCTCCAAGCTACATCCCCAGCCCTATTTTTTATTCTTTATTTTTGAAACAGAGTCTCACTAAGTTGCGGAGGGCCTCACTATGTAGCTGAGGCTGGCCACAAACCTGTGATCCTTCTGTCTCAGCCTCCCAAGTATGCCATCACGCCCTACTCCTTTTCCTTTTTAAAAATAAACTTTAAAGCCGGGTGCAGTGGCACACACCTGTAATCCCAGTACTTGGGAGGCTGAGACAGGAGGATCGCAGGTTTAAGACCAGCCTCAGAAACTTAGTGAGATTCTCAGCAACCTAGTGAGACCCTGTTTCCAAATAAAAAAATAAAATAGGCCTGGGGGATGTAGCTTGGAGGTAGAATGCCCCTGGGTTCAATCCCCAGTACCACACACACACACACACACACAAATAAAAATAAAATAATATAAAATAAACTTTAAACTTTGACATTTTAAATTTACATGAAAGTTGTAGGGATAGTATAGCGTCCCCTTCAGTGAACTTTCTCGCGTGGTGTGAGAAGGCAGCTCCCTGACTTACCACCACGTCGATGGCCGTGGGCAGGCCACCGGTCTGGACCCACGGGTGGACCTCGCTCAGCTCCCGCCTCTGGCCTTCCGTGAACCGGGGCTGGGACTTCTGCAGCAGCTTCAGCTTCTCTCTGTCCTCCTTCAAGACTGATTCAAGATCCCTTTATGAAAATTTAGAAACAGGTAAGCTTCAGATTGGCCTCAGGTTTTGTTTTGTTTTTTTTTTTTAGAATACACTGAGCTGGGGCCCAGGCGTGGTGGTGCACACTTGTGATCCCAGTAGTTGGGAGGCTGAGACAGGAGGATCCAGGTTCATGGCCAGCCTCAGCTACTGAGTGAGGCCCTCTGCAACTCAGTGAGACCCTGTTTCAAAATAAAGAATAAAAAATAGGGCTGGGGGTGTAGCTTGGAGGTAGAATGCCCCTGGGTTCAATCCCCAGTACCGCAAAAAAAAAAAAACAAAAAAACACTGAGCCCGGCGTGGTGGTACATGCCTGTAATCCCAGTACTTAGGGGGCTGAGACAGAAGGATCACAGGTTCAAGGGCAGCCTCAGAAACTTAGCAAGACCCTGTTTCAAAATTAAAAAAATAAAACAGGGTTGGGGGTGCAGCTGAGAGGTAGAATGCCCCTGGGTTCTATTCCCAGTACCAAAAAAAGAAAAGAAAAGAAAAAAAAGAATACACTCTCTGGGTGTGATGGCACAGGCTTGTGACCCCAGTACATGGGAGGCTAAGACAGGAGGATCACAGGTTCAAGACCAACCTTAGTAACTTAGTGAGACTCTCGGCAACCTAGCAAGACCCTATTTCAAAACTCAAAACTAAAAGAGGATGGGGGTATAGCTCAAAGGTAGAATGCCCCTGGGTTTAATCCCCAGTACCACACACACACCAAAAAAATAAAAAAGGAAAGACACTCATTTTGACTCTTTCAATATTAATAATGTAGTTTTGCATGATTTTAATGCAAATTTCATTTTATTTAATAGCAAATAATCTGTAGTTTTTCTATTAAAATAATAATTGGAGCTGAGCGTGGTGGCATATGCCTGTAATCCCAGTACTTGGGAGGCTGAGACAGGAGGATTGCAGTTTAAGGACAGTCTCAGCAATTTAGTGAGACCCTCAGAAACTTAGCGAGAGCCTGTTTCAAAATAAAATAAAATAAAATAAAATAAAATAAAATAAAATGGGCTGGGGGTATAGCTAGGAGGTAGAATGCCTCTGGGTTCAATCTCCAGGACCACACACAAAAAGATAATCAGGGTCAAGATTTCCATTTTACTTTAAACCAGGTGTGGGAGCCAGGTTTCTGCAGGAGCAGCCTGGCCCCCAGTCATGGCTCTGGCTCTGCACAGGCAGTTAGTCTGGGAGGCTCTTACAGTCCACGCCGTGGGTAGCATAGCCTTCCCCTGCCCCTGTCCCTGGCCAACACTGGCCTGGATTGCGGTTGCCCTGGAAACAGAGCCCCAGACTCCTGGACTGACCAGAGGCCCAGCTGTCCTCACCTAGGGTTAACCCTTTCTCCCCTACTCAGGGGGTGCTCTGTAAGGACAGGGACCATGGCCAGGTCCAGAGGGCAGCCTGATGTGGACTCAGAGCCTGGGCACAGACCCAGGGTCATCACAGAGCAGCCAGTGGCCCACCTTGACGCTTGGTTTCAACTCACAGACAGACAGACAGACAGACAGATAGCATTTACCCCACAAGCTGACCAGGCACTGGTGCACAAGAGGCAGCACTGGCACAGAGTGACACAGAAGCTACATGTGATAGATACCAGGCGAGAGGCCACCCACAGGCTCCGCTGGCCCAGGGGCCTTTGAGAGAGAGCCTGGCTTCTCTCTAGGACACTCGCTGGGGCTAGAATAGGGCTTTCCCCGGGCAGCTGCCAGTCTGGAAGACCCCATTATTTGTGTGAGCTCCTTGGCCTCGGCCGTCCCTGGGCTCCTGGGAAAGGCTGGTGGTTACCGGGAAGGCAGCTGGTAGGTCAGCATGACACTGTCGTCGGCGTCCGCCATCAGCAGCCAGATGGGGTCCTGCAGAACGTACTTCATGAAATGCTCACTCCGCTCCATGTCAGTGTTTATTTTGGCTTTGTGATTATTCTCTGAAGAGTCGATGCTCCCAAAATATTTGCTGGTGTGACTTGTGTCACTACTGCCTTTAAAACATGAAACGAGGTGGGTCAAAACCTTGAGCTATGAAGAAGTTAGCCCTTCCTCATGAGCTACATAACATCACGACACTCAGGGAGATCCGGAGCTTGTTAGGTAACCATGGCCTATGCTGGCGGACTTCCCCCTTTCTTTCCAATTCCTGAATAATGTGGGTGATTAGAACACAGGGTTCTACTGGTACTGTGGAGGCCTTGAGCTCAGGTGGGCCGGGCCACAGAACCTCGACCTTCTTTCCCAGGTTCATGCAATCTGTCGGCTCTGGAAACTTGCAGAGAAGCACAGTGTCCTGAGAGGGAGGGAGCCAGCTTGCGGCGCCTGGTCCAGTACATTTGGACAAAGAGGCCTGGAGGTCCAGGGCAAGGGTGGGCTTGCTGTGGGGGAAGAGGGGACCCTGGGTCTAAGGACAGCATGTGCACTAGGACATCATGGTTCTGGTCACACTTGCTCGGTCCTGGTCAGTGAAGGCTTGCAGCTGGTCATGCGTTCGCTCCTCCAGGGTGACAAACTTGGGAGTGTGGACGGCTACCTGGGGAGCCCGAGGGACGACTTGATGAGGATGTGGCTGGTGTGTGAGGTTTGTATTGACTCTGACATTGGAACTGAACAGGCGGCTAAGATACAGAATTCTGACCGCTTGGGCCTGGCACGTCGCCAGGCTGGGAGAGCCATGGCAGGCGGAGTACAAGTCAGCGCATGCGAACCTCTGGGGCTCTGAGGGCCACCCGGGGAGTGGCAGGATAGTGCTGGCCCTGAACCTACAACCCGGCACACACCATCCTGTGAGCATCTTCCAGGTGCACCCATACCCATGCAGTCTAACACACACCCATGCCCCAAGATCAACATACCTGCCCCACTTCGGGAGACGTCGCAGCCCAGCAAACTGGAGCCCAGAGAATCGGAGGTGGCAGAGGCTCCGCTCCCAGACAGGGCTGACCCCGTGGCTGAGCACAGGTCCTCGTTCAGCAGGAGGTTGAGCAGGTCGCTGGACGTGGAGAGGGCATCGCTGTTCTGGGCGTCTGAGGGCTTGTTGTGCTTTAGGGAGGGAGAAGATGGCTGCTGTTTGTGGGGCTTGGCCACGACCTAGCACGCGGGGAGATGGGGGAGCTGCTGGGGCTTATGTGAGACTCAGCGGCCCTCCAGGAAACATGAGCCCTTAGTGCATGCTCCAAAGGAGCAGACTGCGTGTTACTGAGGCAGGGTGGGTACTTGGCTGGTGCTCTGTGAATGCCATCTAATCAAACATGATTTCAGGAGTTAAACCAGGCTGCAGGGCTCCGGTCCAGGGTACAAGCCCGGTGCTGCACCTTGGTTTCGTGGGCAGCAGACAGAGTGAGGAGATGCCGCCCGCACCCGAGGCCTCTCCTCACAGGGCTGTGGCTCTGCCCTCACAGGGGCTGCCTTGGGGACGAGGGAGGGGACTGTCTCAGAAAGCGTGCCTCGCCAGGGGCCTTGTAAACCCACGCGGTAGAGCCAGGACCCCAGAAACAGGGAACAGGAAAGTGGGAGATTCACTGGGAGAACCAATATATTAATAAGGACCCTCTTCTCCATACAGGGCTCCCATGAAGGCAGGGACCCCAGGACAGCTCCTCCACCGAGCGCAATGGACCGTGCTCCAGCTAATACTGCTTTCCACCTTGCTCATTCAGACACACACACATTAACTAAGAAAGAAACTGCGTCCTGAACCAGCATCCTGGAGGCTCGGGAGGACCGAGGCCAGGGTGACACCAGCTTGAGGGTGTGAAGACAGGCACTGCCCTCCCTCCCTCCTGCTCTGCCATGAGCACCTAGCCACGTTCTCTGCCACTGCGCTCCCTGAGGTCTGCTCTCCAACCTGACTGTGCTTTATCTTTGAAGACTCATTAAAAGATTCGAGGCCATAAATGCTCTCAACAGGTCCACGCTGCTGTTTGGCTGCTGTTTGGACTGTGCATTCACCCCAGACAATCTGTCACCCTGTGTTCAGATTCCAAGACAATGGCAAGCTCTGAATAATGTCCTCTGTGACAGGGTTGTGCACCTGGGAAACACTGACCCCGCCCTGCTGTCTATGCTGGAGCCCACACGGCTAGGTAGGAACCTGGCGCCTAAGACAAGGGACGGCTGTGCTGCTGGCTGCCTGCTTTGGGGACAGCTGTGCTGCTGGCTGCCTGCTTGGGGGAAGGGCATCAGGGAATTCTTACTGTTGGAGGCGCCTTTAGCTGCTGGTCCCGAGGAGTGCTGGGTGTGCAGTCAGGCCCTGTGGCTGCTGTCCCCATGGCCCCCGAGGTCCCCGCGCTGCCCTCGGGCGCCTCCTCCATCTGCAGCAGGTTGAGCTGCAGGGGCGAGCTGCCGCGGGACTGGAAGAGTGGCGGGGAGGCTCTGCCCGTGGCCACTGCAGCGGACGGGGGCGTGGCTGGACAAGTGCATGGCTGACTGGGGAGCGAGGTCCGACTGGGGAACTCGGGCTGCGAGGCAGGGGTCGCCTCAGGGGTGTGCATGGTCTGGCCAGGAAAGAAGGCCTGGGGCAGGTTGGGGTTCGCTGGTGGGAAGGGGTAGCTGGGAAGCACAAAGGCCATGACTGGGGCCAAGGGGGTGGCAAGGGGCACAGTCTGGACTGCAAACTCGTGCTGGGCGTCCACGGGCAGGGCGGGCACCGCGAAGCTGGCGTGGGGAGCTGCGGGTGGTGCCACCACAGCCCCTGGTGCTGGGAACATGGGCAGGGAGTACGTGGGCACTGGGGCGGGGAAGGCCACAGCAGGGCAGCTGGACTGGGAGGTGTCCGAGGGCGACCAGGCTGTCGCGTTCAGGCCCACGAGCGGGCGCCGCGGGGGCTCCGGCCCCCCAGACCCCGTGCTCTCAGAGGAGTCCCGAGGTTTGGCCCGTTTGGACTTCAGTTTTCTGTTCTTTCCAGTTTTTTTCCAAGGTGAATCTATCCCAGAAGTATTTCTTAATCCAGGGGCAGCTGAAATAGGGAAAAGCAACCAGAGTTAAAATTTTAAAATGTACGTGGCTCCCAGTATGTCAATTTTGATACTTGTAGAATTTCAGGAACTTGAGCGTAGCTCCTGATTCGATAGCCTGGTGTTCTGGAATGCCAGCTCATTGGGTCTACCCTACAGTTTCCCTGATCCTTGGTAAAGTGTGGAAAATCAAGGCAAAATATCAGATTTTTCATAAAACTAAATCCCATCATTTGAAGGATCACCCTTAATTGCAAGATGCCACTCTTTCCTTTCTTCTGGTATTGTGTCCTTTGTTTTATGATAAATGGTATGAATAAGCTTCTACTTGTCCAAAATAAAATAAAAAAAATGAGATGTTGGCAGGTCTCTGCTGCTCCCCCTATTTGGAAAAAAAAAAACAACAACAAAAAACAATGGTTTGTGAAACTGGATGGTAGAACCCCGGACTTCATCTAAGCTCATTTTTCAATTTTACCAGTTTTATCACTGCTGTTCCGGAAAAGAGATGATTCCTGTCTCACCTGTCAAAGCCTCTGCAGAAGGCAAACGATCAGAGGAGACCACAATAGTTTAGATCTTGAGTGTCCCCCAAAGCCCAGGTGTTAAAGGCTTGGTCGCCAGCTTGTGGTGCTATCTAGAGGAGGCGGGGCCTGACGGGAGGGGTAAGGTCACTGGGGGCGTGCCCTTGAAGGGGATGTTGGGCCTCCTCTCCCTCTCTGCTTCCCCACTGCTGTAGTGTGTGCCTGCCAGGATGCGCTGCCTCATCACAGGCCCAAAGCCATGGGACCAGAGACTGAAAGCTCTGAAGTACAGAGCCAAAATCAACCTTTCCTCCTCACAGGCTGATCATCAAGGGTATCTGTCACAGCCCCAGAGAACTGACTGACAGTGTCACGTCTGTCTTGGGAACCATGTTGTTCCTCTGGAAGGACAGTGCTGCTGGCATAAGGGTTTCTTCAGGAAGACGAGGGACTCAGCTGTAAAGGATGGGCTCTGGGTGTGATCCAGTGCGGGCGCCAGGAACCTGTTTTCCTCTCATTGCATGCAGCGTGACTCGGGGCTCTGGAGGTAGGTGTGGGGACCTCTCCTGTCAGCTGTGCCAAAGGAGTTCCACACTGTCACATGCTGAAGGCAAACGGGCTAGCCCCAGCAACCGCTCTGTGAGTGCAAGTCTCAAAATCCCGCCTGTATTTGGTGTTTCTCCTACTGGAGGTTCGTCCCCGGGAGGGAACAGTGGCTAAAACACTGGGGTCCTAGGATGTCACATCCAGGCGTGTGCAAGACTTCCTGGGCAGCTGTGGAGTCTGTGCACTGTACCAACTGCTGGGACTCTGAAACAAGCTGGGCCCACGGGGTGGATCTGCTCAGACTGGGGAGGGCACTCCACAGAGGTTCCCCATGGGCTGGCAGCAACCTGAGGATGGGGATGAAGGCGAGAAAGAAGAGTGGCAAAGACACAATCCTGGCTGGGTGTAGCTCAGTAGTAGAGCATGTGCTCAGCGTGCTGGAGGCCCTGGGCTCAATCTCCAGCACCAAAAAAGAGGAAGGAAGGAAGGAAGGTAGGTAGGTTGGTTGAAGAGGCTGCAACTTCTCTAAGATTCTTAACCATCCCCTTTGTGTCTGCCCAGGGTCCCAGGAAGCTGGGTCCTGGTGGTGTGTCTTCCGGGCTCTAGCCCTGGAGCCCAGGGGAGAGGTGGTATTTCTAGTCAGTGCAGGCCTTGTCTGTGGGGTCTAGGGTGGTGGCTAGGGTCAGGGCTAGGCTCTGGGATCAGAAAAGGTGGTGAGGAAGCAGACCCATTTATTTCATCCCTTGAACTTCAAGGACCCAGGGGCTTTGCGCCTGAAGAGCAGCTTCATACACTCTGGGCTCTGCCAACCTGTGGTCTGCAGCACAGCCCTGAGGCCAAGCTGGCCAGGAGGGCTCATCTTTGGGAGAAGGGGACAGCGTACGGCTCTGGTACTGAGGAGCCCACCACCCAGCGCTCCACCTGCTCGTTCTTTTTGGTTGGATTTGCTTATCCTCCCAGGGTCCATCTGGATGGACTGGTGGGGTGGCTCCCTGACTCCCACAGTTACCCTGGCAACGAATGCCTGACGCCACAGCACAGCAACAGCCCTGCCTCTCCATCCCACAGAGGCCAGCCTGGGACTGTGCCACTATTTATAGTGTGATTTCCTTGGGAACAGGAGGCTACATCCTCTAGAGTGTCTCTAGGCTGCGAAGATCTACAAAAACAAACTGCTTCGCCAGCAAAGCTCCAATGGCTACCTTGCACATGAATACTTCCGAACTGGGGACGTTTCACAGCTCTGAACTCTGGCCCGTTAAGAATGAGGTTTTAGAAACTGCCGTCTAATTCAGGGCCCGCCACTCACTTCGCTCCCTCGACGGCCTCCTGGATCTCTCCTGTGAGTAATGGCAGTGAGCCTGGAGGAGCCCGAGTCTCCGTGCTCCTCGGAACTTCTGCAGGAAGCTCTGCTCCTCCCTCTGGGTGTGTGCGGCCAGCACCTCCTTGGTGAGGCCCAGCTTCTGCAGGGGCCCCTTCTCCTGGCCGAGGCTGCTGGGCAGGCAGTCCAGGGACTCGGGCCCACTTGCGGTGTCCTCCACCATCTCTGCAATAAGAACCAGGTCTCTGATCTGCATGTGCTCCTCTAGGTGCCCTGTGTGGCGCTGGGGATCCAACCCAGGGGCGTTCTACCTCCCAGATACACCCCAGCCCTATTTTTATTTTTTATTTTGAAACAGGATCTCACTAAGTTGCAGAGGGCCTCACTGTTGCTGAGACTGGCCCCAAACCTGCGATCCTCCCTTCTCAGCCTCCCAAGTACTGGGCTTACAGGCGTGCGCCACCACGCCCGGCTGCCCATCTCATTTCAATCCACACTGTACTTAGGGACAGCACGGGTTATCTACATGTAGTTACTTCATCATGCCTGTGGCATGAGGGTGGAATTCCCAGTTCCTTCAGCTTTCTGGGAAAGTTCACAGTGACAGCTAAAAGCAGCTACAGGAAAGGCCCGGTTCCAGGTGGCTCTGAACTGGAACTTCCTAAGAGAACTGAAGCTGGGGGCCCTCGGGGAGTCTACCCTGGTCTCGGAGACATTCCAAAGCTGTCCCCAGCTTTCAGAACACAACAGGAAAGGGAGGGCTGCGTCCTTCCTAGTTTGGGACCAGGCACAGTGGCAGTCATGACCACGTGGCCTTTGTGGGTAGGTGGCAGGTGGGCCGCTGACTGTCCCCAAAGGGAGGCTTGGGGACTAGGTCTCTGACAAGTACTCTGCTCATCATCTCTTTCTTCCTAGTAAACAACAAGTGCAGGATTCGCCTTAATCACAGTATTTGGAAGAACGAGAGAACCCCGCTGAGAACGGCCTGGCTGTAAGTCTCGCCACAGCTTGCGCTGGCTCCTGTCCTTAGGCAGCGAGGCTGCCATCTTAGCTTGTGTTGGAAGGGTGAGGCTGGCACAGGAAAGACTCCCAGTGCATCTCAGTTAGAGAGGAAGTGGGGGTCCCAGTGCTGTCTCAGCACCTGTGAAGGGGTGGGTGCTCCTTACATCACTAGTATTTACGCTAGAGCAGATGACGGCCACCAAGCGGTGGCAGAGCACAGCAGGGACCAGGGCGGGGGGAACCTGGACCCTAACTGGCTGCACCCCAATTCTGGAACAGGCTGTCCTGAAGCTCGCTCACTGGGCTAGATAAGGTTCTTCTGATGAATTTAGTTAAAGTTTGAGAAGACAGTCAAACTCATTTTTATTTCTGAGGTCAGACGGCCCTCGATGTCCTCCGGGAGCCCACGTGTACCTGACTCAGGCTGCGGCTTCTTGTCCCCCACGTGGACGATGGTGCTGCTGTAGCTGCACTGGCTGGTGAGGGACACCACACTCTCAGCCTTGCCGGGCAGCGCCAGAGAGCTCAAGTGCGCGCCGACCTCCGCGTGGCTGTTCACCTCAGGAGGCGGCGCTACCTCTGCAAGAGAAGACGGAAGCAAAACGCAGATGTGCAGTTGAGGCGAACGGCTCCGCTGAGGAACGGCAGCCAGCGCAAGCAACGGCGCGTCCCACCCCACGGGCTCCCGGGCCTGGGCCCTGACGACGTGTCCTCGATCTTCCTTTACAGCAGAAAGGTGAAAGGGGATTCTGCAGTGGAAGCAACTTCACACTGCGAGTGTGAAGTTGCTCCTGAGTCCTCTGGGAGGGGCACAGCAGCTGGGCGCTGCAGGGGCTCTGGGCCAGGGCCCTCCGATGGCCTCTGGGGAGGGCTCTCCAACAGGCAGGAGGTGGCTGTAACCTGGCAGGGTCAGCAGGTTACTCTTTGTGCATGAGAGGGCAGTCTCCATGCTTCGTTCCCCAGTGGGGACCCTCTTTCCTGTCCTAGTAGTGAGCGTCAGTAGCACTGAGCTTTCATCTGACTGACAGGGCACGCTAACATTCACGGGGACTCCTCCAGACACACCAGAAGGGGGCCTGCCCCAGCATGAGAAATGGAGACCTGCACAGCTGTAGGAGCTGTAGGAGCTGTAGGAACGGGGTTGTAGGAGCTGGGCTCAGGGACTCCCAGCTCTACCAGATTCCTGGGCTGAAAGCCCAGCATTCCAAGATCAGAATCACCTTGACTTGATAAATAGGTCGTGCTATTTTGATCAAATAGCCTACACTCTTACGCTATATCCACACACCACATCCACAAAGCCACTGTGAATTAATAGGGGAGGAAGAAGGGACCTTAAGGGCTTAAAATGGCATATGATCCCACTAGAGGGGGTTTGAGTTATTACATGGGGACGATACCTCCGGGATGCAGCCCGGGGCTGACCGAGGTCTTCCGAGATGGGATGTTTGCCGGGAACTCGCACTTCCTCTTCAGGGTGGCAGCCTCGCTGCAGCTCTCCAAGTACCTGCACAGAGGCGGGGGAGGGCTTCAGGTAGGTGGGCGGCAGGGATGGGCGCGGGTGAGGGCAGAGGGTCAGGTGCTGTGTGTACCTGATCACGCCGTCCAGGCAGCTGATCTGCTGATAGGAGCAGGCGGGCTGGTTCTTGCAGGCCAGCTCCTCAGTGAAGCTGGCCTTGGGGAAAGTGCCCCCTGAGCTGCCCTTGTCCGTGGCAGGAACAGCTTTTACCTGAGCCAAGGGACTGCTTTGCATTTCTGGGGGAAAAAAATGCCAAAGTTGATCTTTGCATAATACTTTTCCCCACAAAGAGTACTTTCTATTTATGATGTTTTAATTCTACGCAGGGATAGGGCCTGGGACTCAGAATATGCCCCACAGATCCAGAAACCCTGCGATGGCCTGACGCACAGTGCCTGCAGGCTGGAGGCCACACTGCGCCGCAGGACTCCGAAGGCGCTGTCTCTGCGGTGAGGGCCTGCCTCTCCTGGGCACTGGGCCCAGGCTGTCCCTAGGGGCTTAGCAATGGGAGAGGCCGGGTCTTGCCTGAACTCCTGGACTGGGGGGGGGGGAATGCGATCCCAGTGCTTTGTGTTCCTTGGGGCAGGGCAGTGTTTGCCAGCGTGACCTGTGGCAGTAACGATCACCCCCTACCGGTGCAGCACGCTGTGGATCCTATGTGGATCCTATTCTTGTGCTCATCACAGCCGCCACCCGCATAGCCCTCGTGCACAGGAGGTGCAAACCCAGCTCCTGCCCACTGGTGCATCCCTAACACCCAGCACCACGCTATCCGCTGCAGACAGGTCTGGTTGAGAGCTGTGGCCTCTGGGCAGTCTCCTGAGGCCGCTGTGCGTGTGTGTGTGTGCACGTGCGCACGAGTGTGTGTGTGTGTGTGTTCATGTTAAGTATCAGCATGTGGCTGCACAGTCACTCTACAGAGTGAGGAGACCAGCCAAGCTGAGGTCATATCTCCCAGCATGCTGGGTGGGCAGGCTCAGGGCAGAAATGCACAGCCACAACTCAACAGGCCTGCGGCGACAGGTGCCTGCTCGGACACAGGTATCTGTACTGGATGAACGAGTATGTCCTGGGTTGTTCTTGGTCCTCACTGAGCAAGGAAGAGGGCTCAGCACATACTGAGGAGCAGACGCTGGACCCAGAGCTCTTGCCATTTAAGGGAATGGTTTTTTGTTTTATTATTTTTTTTTACCTGTCACAGATTTTTTCTTTTGTCCTCCAGATTCATGAGAAAAATGACTGTTGGTTTTGGTCTTGTTATTTTTACAAATTTCCTTGAAGAAAAACAAAATGAACCCGTTATTCATTCTAGGAGACCTCGTGCCATCTCCCCCACAGTGAGAACTGAGAACAGCTAAAGTAATTTCGGCAACACAGGGAAACTCAGTAAATCCCGAACGAGAAATCCAAGGGATGCAGAGCTGCTGTCACTCATCTGAAGGTCTTGAAGGATGATAAAACACAGTGCGATGGCACATGAGGTTTTCTTCTATCCTGCAGGCAAGCCTTTGCTTCCGCCTGTTTTGTCTGCCTGAAATAATTTCCCTCCAGTGGCTTAACTACAGGTTTTAGCTGCTTCAACCCTAAAGAGATTATATACATTTTTAAATTTTACTTATTTATTTTTTGTGGTACTGGGGATTGAACCCAGAGGCATTCTACTTCCGAGCCACACTCCCAGCCCTATTTTATTTTATTTTTTATTTATTTATTAATTTTTTTTTTTTGCGGTACCGGGGATTGAACCCAGAGGCATTCTACCTCTGAACTACACTCCCGGCCCTATTTTTTATACTTTATTTTGAAACCAAGTCTCATGAAGTTGCGGAGGGCCTCACTAAGTATGGAGAGAGAGAGAGAAAGAGAGAGAGAGAGACAGGGAGAGAGAGAGAGAGAGCTGAGGCTGGCTGCGAACCTGGATCCTCTGGTTTCCGCCTCCCAAAGTACTGGGATTACAAGCGTGCGCCACCACGCCCGGCCCTATTTTATTTTTTATTTATATTTATTTATTTATTGGTCCTGGGGATTGATCCCAGGGGCATCCTACCTTTGAGCTACATCCTCAGTCCTATTTCACTTTTTATTTTGAAATTGGGCCTCACTAAGCTGCTGAGGGACCTCACTAAATTGCTAAGGCTGGCCTCGAACCTGCAGTCCTCCTATCTCAGCCTCCCAAGTACTGGGATTATAGGCATGTGCCACTATGCCCGGTTTATTTTTTATTTTGAAACAGGGTCTAGTGAAGTTGCTGAGGCTGTCCTTGAACGTGTGATCAGACTCCCAAGTACTGGGATTATAGGCGTGAGCCACCATGTCTGGCTTCTATTTTTAAAATTTTTTTATTTATTGACTTTTTTGTGGTACTGAGGACTGAGCTCAAGGGTACTCTACCACCGACCTACACCTCCAGACCTATTTTTTTTTTTATTTTGAAACAGGGTCTCACTAGGTTACTGAGAGTCTCACTAAGTTGCTGAGTCTGGTCTTAAGCCTGTGAGCCTCCTGTGTCAGCCTCCCAAGTACTGGGATTATAGGCATGCCTACCAAGCCCGGCTTAAAGAGATTGTAAAATAAATCCCAAGGAGACAAAGCTCAGAGTAGGAACCAGCTGAGATCACAACGGCTCCAGTGACCACCAAAGGCTGTTTTCTAACGTGCTAACTTTCAACGCGCATCGACACTTATTCTCTCAGGAGAAGAACAGACAGGGACGTACGGATCTCCTCTGGTGAGACTCCTCGTGGCCGTTGCTGTCACTGGACGAGGTCTGGCTCATGAGATGTTCGTGGGACCCGTTGCTGCCCAGGCTCCCGTAGCCACTGGAGCCACTGTGGGGCACAGGCTGGGGGAACAGCAAACAGAGCGCTATGGTCACAGGGGAGCGTGCAGTGGAGGCCGGTGCTGGCCGAGCTGGTCCTCCTAACACACGGCTTCACAGAGAGGTGGCAGCCTGACCAAGGTCACACAGCACAGGAAGGACAGGGGAGGGTGTGGGAGGTGGAGCTTGGACCCTGGGGTCAGGTGGACCCTGGGCCCCCACCCTCAGTGTCCACCTCCAGAAATGCGGTCACGGAGGAGACGCCACCCAGAGGGGGTTTGTTCAGACTGCCATCGGCACACGGCTGTGGCCACCAACAGTCCTATCGAGGGCTTTTTTGGGTACTTTTTCTTTCTTTCTCTCATTTTTTGGTACTTTCAATTCTTTATTTTGAGACAGGGTCTCGCTAAGCTGTCCAGGCTGGCCTTGAACCTGTGATCCTCCTGCCTCAGCCTCCCGAGTAGCTAGGATTACAGGTGTGTGCCACCGTGCCTGGACTATTGAAGGGTTTTAAAAGTAAAAACTGACACAATTACAGCTAGGGTCCGCGGCCTGTAACTGAGGAGCAGACACATCCTTGGTTGTAGAACTGACCAAGGTTACACTAATTTTTCTGGATGGTGATGTCCCTACATCCCCCAGTGCCAGTGCCCAGAGCTCCAAGTTGAAACAAGCCCAACCCGTGGGAGGGCACACGGGGCCCCCGTGGCCCAAGTTGGGCGTGAAGTCTGGGCACAAGGCCCTTCAGCTGCTTACCTGGGCTTCTGGCTTGTACCCCGACACCAAATGCAAGGCTGGCAAAGCCAAGGGCATGGGGGCACCTTGAGCTGGCATGGACTATGCTAAAACTGGCCCCTTGGGGACACTCAGAGAATGAAAGATGGAGCCATCCAAGTGGATGTGCCGGGCACCTACCTGCAGCAGCAGCCGGTGGATCTGCTCGGCAAGCTCCTGAATGCTGGGGTGTGGTGCCTTCTCCTCAGCACACGGGGGCGCTGCAAACACGTCCTCATTCAAAGGGCCCCTGCACCATTTTAAAGTGTCCTGTCAGAACCTCAGGCTGTGAGTGCAGCTCGCTGGGGCTGGGTCCTCAGCCTCCTCCCTTAAGATCCCAGGTGCCCCCTGCCTGCTCCCCACTCTTCTTGAACGAAGTCCCTCCCACCAGGCCCGGGTCATCCCCCACCTGGCCCGGGCTCCCCCACGGGTGGGTGGCAGCAGGTGAGTTTGGTTCTGATCTCTCAGCCCTGCCTATGCCACCTGCTGGCTGGCCCCCAGCCCTGAGTGCGCAAGCCCTGGGAACACTCACACCCTGACTTTGTGCCTCCCGATGATGAAGGAGATTTTCCTGCTCCATGGGTTGATGAAGCTGGACCAGCTGGTGTCCAGCGTGATGTACTCCCCGTTCCGGGCACGAAACCGAATGGGAGAGTAGTCGAAAGGCTGCCCGCCGGACTGCAGGACTGGGGGGGAAGAAACCGTGCTCAGGGCAGGAAGAGGAGCAATGGATGCTCGCAGCAGAGAACGGATGCAGCAAGATGGCTCGGCCTGGGATCGCTGGCAAACCAGAGGGCTGCAGACGCCTCCCCCACGCCACCCGCGTGGCTTCCACTGAGCCAGGGGCTCCCTGCAGAGCCGCTTCACCGCACACTCAGGACGTGGGTGTCTGCCAGAGGTCACCTGTCTGGGAGGGCTGGGCGTCCACTCCCTGAACGGTCTCCCCTGGCCCTCTGCCACTGAAGCCCACTGTAAGAATGGGACATCAAGGACTCAGGCCACTGGCCGAGGGACGTCTGGCCACAAAGGACCCCAGGTGCACCTCCTCTCTCGACCCCACCTGGGGCTGAGGTTAGGACTCGGGCCGGGAGGCAGGGAGTCCGCCACCAGTCCAGCATCCTTGGAGGATCTGCCCCGCCCGAGCGGGTACCAGTCTCAGGAAGAAGCCCAAGCGCTGGCTTCTGCCATACCCTGTGTGACTCACAGCAAGTCGGGACCTACTCTTTTTGTGGATGGCCAGCATCAGGGGCCTGTCGCTGGGGTGAAGCTGCAGGAGCACGGGCGTCTCGATCAGGTCCTGAGGTAGGTAGCCCAGGAGGGGGACGGCCCTGCAAGTAAACAGACACCATCAGCACCAGGCATCCGGCGTATGGCGCAGGTGGCCGTGGAGCAGGCCTCTCCAGGAAGAGGGCAGACTCTGAACTCCCCCAAGACTGAAATCTGGCAGCTTGGGCTAACAGTACCAGCTAGGCTTTTTTTTTTCTTGTGGTACTGGGGGGGATTATTAAATCCAGCAGCATTCTACCTCCAAGCCACACCCCCAGACCCTTGAAAAACTTTTTTTTGTTTTGAAACAGGGTCTCACTAGGTTGCTGAGTTTCGCTGTTGCTGAGGCTGGCCTCCAACCTGCGATCCTCCTGTTCCAGTCTCCTAAGTACTGGGATTACAGGTGCACCACCGCACCTGGCAGCCATCTAGACTTTCAGTTCAGCAGCAAGTGAGGTTTCCGGTGTCCCTGTGAGTCTGTGATATGTCACAGGGTTCAGTTAGAAATGGCCTAAGTGCTTTAGCTTTGTGGCCTATCTCCTCAAAGAATGAGCCATGATAATGTTTTTTTTTTATATATTTTTCTTTTTCCATGTGACTCATTGGTTTGGGCACATGTGTCCTGGTGTGGGTTTCTGTGTAACAAGTTTTTCCTGGAAAACCCTTCCTGTGTGCATCTTTTCCAGCGCAGGGCATTTCCCCTCTCTTATGATTTTGGCTCATGTTCCGTGGCTTGCCTGGGAGGCGCGGTGATGGCGGGACCTTTGCTTAGTGCCTGTCAGGTCTTCTCTGGAGCTGTCACTGCGTTCTGGGTGTGTGCTCCTTGGAGCTGGTCCTCACCGGAGGGGCGGGACCGCGGTTGTGTCCTCCACCCCCTGCTTCTGTCTGTGCCCCGTGCCCTCGCCGGCTCAGTCAGCAGCCGCTCGGCTTCTGCCTTGCTTCCCAGATGTTTCCTCCAACTCCTCCTCTGTTCCCGTGGAAGAACATTCTGTCTTTGCGTCTCTAGACTAAAGCCCCGGCTCCCTGTGGTATGGACTCCCTCGGGGGCCTGGTGCTATTCTTCAACTCTCTCCTCCTTGTCCGCGGAACACTCCAGGCCTCCTGTTTTCCCTTGGACAGGATGTACAAAATGTTCCCGGCACTTTTCCAGGTCAAGGCCTGGCCAGAGGAGGAGAACAGGAGGAAGAGGAAGAGGAGAGGGAAGGAAGGGGAGGAGGAAGGAGAGAGGCGGGAAAGGAAGGGGGAGGAGGGGAGGGAAAGGAAGAGGCCTAGCCCCTGACCTGGCCAGCTGGGCTCCACTAAGGACTGCCTTAGGTGCCTGTCCACAACACTGTGTGCACCTCCCTGCTTACTTGCTGCACACGATGCGTGGCACCTGGGGGGGAGGAAGGGTTGCTGACAGTTCTTATATCTTTGGAGGAATAAATTCTCCTGGGGTTGCTTCACAAATGCAGCACTGTGATAGTTAATCTAAGTTGTCAACTTGACCTGATCATGACACACCCAAGATTATGTGATTTTGGGTGTGTAACAGCAGATTAAAGAGAAAGCCCTGCCCTGAATGTAGGCAGCAGAATTCTGATAGGTGCGGACTTAGATAAAAAGGGAGAAGCCGCGTAGAGTGTGTGCGACTCGTTCTGAGGAAAGCGCATCTG
>PVJS01032341.1:0-22838 GCA_004027185.1 Glis glis | reverse complement strand
TTTTTTTTTTTTTTTTTTTTTTTTTTTTTTTTGCGGTACCGGGGATTGATCCCAGGGGAGTTCCACCTCCGAGCTACACCCCCGGCCCTATTTTTTTATACTTTATTTTTGAAACTGGGTCTCACGAAGTTGCGGAGGGCCTCACTAAGCAGTTGAGGCTAGCCGTGAACCCAGATCCTCTGGTCTCCACCTCCCAAGTACTGGGATTATAAGCGTGCGCCACCACGCCCGGCCTATTTTTTATTCTTTATTTTGAAACAGGGTCTTACTAAGTTGCAGAGTGCCGCTCACTAAGTAGCTGAGGCTGGCCGTGAGCCTGTGAACCTCTGGTTTCAGCCTCCCAAGTACTGGGATTACAGGTGTGCGCCATCACGCATGGGTATTTGGGGTTTTATAAGAGGAAATATATACTTTTGAAAGACTGCTTTTGAACACTTAGACTAGAGTTACTTATAATAATCCGTCTTTGTTTCTGAAGGATCAGTTCCACGACAAGACCCCCTATACAATTATGTTTGGTCCAGATAAATGTGGAGAGGATTATAAATTGCACTTCATCTTCCGCCACAAAAACCCCAAGACGGGAGTATATGAAGAGAAACATGCTAAGAGGCCAGATGCAGATCTGAAGACCTATTTTATTGATAAGAAGACACATCTTTACACATTAAGTAAGAAAAACTAGGGGTTTCAAGGGATTACATATTTACTATCCATTTAATGTACAGATTGCTTATCGGGAGACTACCCCAAGCCTCTGCACATAAGGAGGCTCTTGACTTTTTACCTTCGTGGTGGAATGAGTTCAATTAATTGGTCAGCATTGAAAGCAGCTCCTTTTCCGATGGTTGCCTGAGAACTGAGATTTCAAACAATTTGAAGAGTACGCCTGAGGGGCTGGGGCCGGCTCAACCAGCTAAAGCTTGCCCAGCACGCTCAAGGCACTGTTCTCTGTCCTTGTCACTGCAGAACGCAAGCTGTGTGTCCCATGAAGAGCTTCCTCACTGAGCCATTTCATTGCTAGCCCTGGTATAGCTTCTTGCTGAGAAAATATTAAACAATAAGACATACAGTAGAAATACATGTATCATTTTCAGAATTATCTTTTGGTTGAGTTTTCTTTGGATGCTTCAATACCTAGACAGTTAAGGTTAACCTTTGGACTTTGGCATAGATTTTGTTGTTGTTGTTGTTTGTGATACTGGGGATTGAACCCAGGAGCGTCAGCCTCTGAGCTACACCTCCAGCCCTATTTTTTTTATTTTGAAACAGTGCCTCACTAAGTTGCTGTGACTGTAGGTGAACCTGTGATCCTCCTGTCTCAGCCTCTCAAGCACTGGGATTACAGGCATGTGCTACCACATCCAGCTATAGTTTTTTTGTTTGTTCATTTGTTTAAATGAACTTTTTCCTGGGGGTTGAGATAATATGTAGACATACATCTTTTCCTAAACAATATGATAACCACTTTTCTGTTTTTGCTTTTGTTTTTGCGGTACTGGAGATTGAACCCAGGGGCATTCTTCCTCCGAGCTACACCCCCAGCCCTATTTTTTATTCTTTTTTTTTTTTTTTGCGGTACCGGGGGTTGAACACAGGGGCATTCTACCTCCAAGCTACACCCCCCAGCCCTATTTTTTATACTTTATTTTGAAACCGGGTCTCATGAAGTTGCAGAGGGCCTCACTAAGCTGAGGCTGGCCGCGAACCCAGATCCTCTGGTCTCCTCCTCCCAAGTACTGGGACTATAAGCGTGCGCCACCACGCCCGGCTATTCTTTATTTTGAAACAGGGCCTCACTAAGTAGCTGAGGCTGGCTGCGATCCTGGATCCTCTGGTCTCAGCCTCCCAAGTATTGGGATTACAAGCATGGGCCACCACACCTGGCTACCACTTTTCTTTATTACAAAAGCAATACATATTCAGGTATAGAAATTCAGAAGATGGAAGTAAACAAACAGAAAATACATAATTGTCTGAAATATCAATATTGTCTCATGTTTCTCCATATGTGCAGAAACACATGTAACATTTAACCTGCTTTCTTTGTTTCTTTTCTTTTTTGTGGTACTGGGGATTGAACCCAGGAGCATTTTACCTCTGAGACACCATGCCTGGATAACTTGCTTTCTTGACTTACACAGGAGTGAGGCTCTTTTCCACAGAAGTATATACCTTTATCTTTGATACCGTCAGCATAGTATTTCATTGTCTGGATCTGTTATAACTTTGTTAGTTGCCTATTAGATATTTATGTGTGGGATCCAAGTGTTAGCATAAATCACAGTTAAAATACCCTTAGGGGCCTGGGAGTTTAACTCAGTAGTCCTTGCCTGCCATATGTGAGGCCTGGGTTTGATCCTTAGCCAGAAACTAAAATAACAAAAAGATGCGTTAAAAATTAAAAAACAGCCGGGCGTGGTGGCGCACGCTTGTAATCCCAGTACTTTGGGAGGCGGAGACCGGAGGATCCGGGTTCGTGGCCAGCCTCAGTTCTCTCTCTCCCTCCCTCCCTCTCTCTCTCTCTCTCTCCTTGTCTCTCTCTCTCTCTCTCTCTACTTAGTGAGGCCCTCCGCAACTTTGTGAGACCCGGTTTCAAAATAAAGTATAAAAAATAGGGCTGGGGGCGTAGCGCGGAGGTAGAACGCCCCTGCGTTCAATCCCCGGTACCACAAAAAAAAAAAAAAAAAAATTAAAAAACTGTGGATGGGCATGGTGGCGCATGCCTGTAATCCCACTGTTTGGGAGGTTGAGTCAGGAGGATCTCAGGTGGGAGGCCAAGCCTCAGCAACTTCGTGAGACCCTGTTTTAAAATAAAAAAGGAGCCAGGCATGTGGTACATGCCTGTTATTACAGTACTTGGGAGGCTGAGACAGAGGATTGCAGGTTCGAGGACAGCCTCAGCAAGTAGTGAGACGCTCATCCACCTAAGGGGACCGTTTCAAAATAAAAATAAAGCTGGACGTGGTGGCGCATGCTTGTTATCCCAGTACTTGGGAGGCTGAGACAGCAGGAGCGCAGGTTCGAGGACAGTTCAGCAAGTAGTGAGACCCTCATCAACCTAGTGAGACCCTGTTTCAAACTAAACATAAAATCGATCTGGGGATGTACCTCGGAGGTAGAATGCCCCTGGGCTCAGTCCCCAGTACCACAAAAACAAAAAGAAAATAGGGTTGCGGGTATAGCTCAGAGGTAGAATGCCGGGTTTAATCCCCATTACCAAGAAAAAAAGCAGTATACCTCAGAGGTAGAATGTCCCTGGTTTCAATCCCCAGAACCACAAAAGAAAAAAAAAATAAATAAATAAATAAAGATAGATAGATAGATAGATAGTAGATTAAAAATTGTGTTTCTTAGCCGGGTGTGGTGGCACACGTTTCTAATCTCAGTACTTGGGAGGCTGAGACCGGAGAATCTGGGTTCGCAGCCAGCCTCAGCTACTTAGTAAGGCCCTTTGCAACATAGTGAGACCCTGTTTCAAAAAATAAAGAATAAAAAAAATAGGGCTGGGGGTGTAGCTCGGGGGTAGAATGCCTCTGGGTTCAATCCCCAGTACCGCAAAAAAAAAAAAATTGTGTTTCTTTCTCCACTGGACTTCAAACCACAGGGCCTGGGAGTGTACCTTGGTGGTAGAGTGCTTACGTAGCATGCCCGAGGCCCCGGTTCAATTCCAAGTACCACAAAAAAAGCAAACAAACGAACAAAAACCAACTTACTTGATTTCTGGCTGGCATGTAACCATTTGTGTCGGATCAATAATTACATTCATTTATTTAGGGTTTTGACGTTTTTAGTGTCCACAGGTGAAGTCTTCTGGTGTGGTGGATTGAACTGTCCTTTGTGGTAGTTGCTAGAAACCTGAGGAAATAGCGCTTGCATTTTTCAGTAGAGAGTGTGTGACTGTTCCCTAGGTCCCAAGCGCCAGGCGTGGTTGGCCTCCTTCTAATGCCTTTGCCAAAGGTCTCTCCTCCCTGCTCCGTGCTCCGTGCTCCATGCTCCATGCTGGGGATTCCTTAGAAGTCATGATCTTTTTTTTTTTTCTGTGGTACCGGGGATTGAGCCCAGGGGCATTCTACCTCCGAGATACACCCCCAGTCCTATTTTATTTTTATTTTGAAATAGGGTCTTACTAAGCTGCAGAGGGCCTCACTAAGTAGCTGAGGCTGGCTGTGAACCCATATCCTCCGGTCTCAGCCTCCCAAGTACTGGGATTACAAGCATGTGCCACCACGCCTGGCTAAGTCATAATCTTTTGTCTTGTGAAGGGAGCTTGGGAATGAGTGGTTAAGTAACTTTTTTAATTGCTTGTAACTTTTTTTTCAGTCTTGAATCCAGATAATAGTTTTGAAATATTAGTTGACCAATCTGTTGTGAATAGTGGAAATTTGCTAAATGACATGACTCCTGCTGTAAATCCTTCACGAGAAATTGAGGACCCAGAAGACCGGAAGCCTGAGGACTGGGATGAGAGACCCAAAATAGCGGACCCAGATGCTGTGAAGCCTGAGGACTGGTGAGTCTCGGACCCTCTTTGACTATGAGGAACCTGTGTGTGTGTGTTATGGCACTGGGGAGGGAACTCGGGGGCCTTCTACCTCTGAGCTCACCCGCAGCTCTATTTGGTATTTTGAAATAAGGTCTTCCTAAGTTACCACATACTGGCCTTGGACTTCAGATCTTCCCTCCTCAGCCTCCCGACTACTGGGATTACAGGCGTGCGCCGTGCACCAGGCTATAAAGGGGCATTTTATATATTCCAAATGTTGGTTGAGTGAGAGCTGATTATTTAACTCTATTATATAGTCTAATCTGCAGAAGAAAATATAGATTAGTATATTGTAAAAGGGGCCATAATGATAATATCTTTGTCTCACACCATTTAATAAAACACAGAATGTGGAAATTGATATAGTTTTCCTGTGGTGGTATGGTTGGCTTGTGACAGTCTCTTGGCCTAGCCATTCCAGTGCTTTTTTTTTTTTTTTTTTTTGCCTTCTAGCTCTGAGCTACACTCCCAGCCCTATTTTTTATACTTTATTTTGAAACCAGGTCTCACGAAGTTGCAGAGGGCCTCACTAAGTAGCTGAGGCTGGCCGCGAACCCTGATCCTCTGGTCTCCACTTCCCAAGTACTGGGATGACAAGCGTGCGCCACCACACCCGGCTTTTATTGTTTATTTTGAAATAGGGTCTCACTTAAGTTGCGGAGGCCTCACTAAGTAGCTGAGGCTGGCTGCCAACCTGAGATCCTCAGCCTCCCAAGTACTGGGATTACAAGCGTGCGCCACCATGCCTGGCTTACACTGTGATTCTCCGGACAGTGTTGTTATAACTGGAGTTTCTTTTGTGTTTAAGGGATGAAGATGCCCCTGCTAAGATTCCAGATGAAGAGGCCACAAAACCTGCAGGCTGGTTAGACGACGAGCCCGAGTATGTACCTGATCCAGATGCAGAGAAGCCAGAGGATTGGTAAGAGGTTTGGTTTGTTTTTTCTGGTACTGGGGCCAGAATCAGAGGCGTTCTACCTCCAAGCTACACCCCCAGCTCTATTTTACTTTTTATTTTTAAACAGGATCTAACCAAGATGCTGATGCAGGCCTCAAAAAGAAGCCAAGTGTCCAAACTTCAAGGGAGAGTTTGTCAAATTTAATAACATTTCCTCATTATCTCTTTTTAATGCATTTTTTATGCAAAGCGTTGTTACTGGAAATGAGGACCAGGAGAAGACGCTGTTCTGTAGCAGGACTCTGAACACATTCCAGGAGGATCTCAGGAAGGCTGGGCTTGCCCACCTTCATAGTCCTGCATCCCAGAACTCATGGTGACTTGTTGTCTGTATCATTCACAGGGATGAGGACATGGATGGAGAATGGGAGGCTCCTCAGATTGCCAACCCCAAATGTGAGTCAGCCCCTGGGTGTGGTGTCTGGCAGCGGCCTATGATTGACAACCCCAGTTACAAGGGGAAATGGAAACCTCCCATGATTGACAACCCCAACTACCAGGTTTGTGTTTTTAGATGGTAGAGCTGCTTTCCCTACTCTGTTTGTATCCAGATAGAAGCTTTGTCTGCAGTTAGGCTGCCAGGCCGATCAGCATATTCAAGCTGTCAAATTAGAACAGAAATCAAACTTTCTAAGTGAGCAAGAACTCAGTGGGTTAAGTGTCGCAAAGACAAGCCTCGAAACTGGAGACAAAAGCTTTCACAGTTGCCAGGTGTGATGGCACACGCTTGTAATCCCAGTACTTGGGAGACTGAGACTGGAGGATCCAGGTTCTCGGTCAGCCTCAGCTACTTAGTGAGGCCCTCCGCAACTCAGTGAGACCCTGTTTTCAAATAAAGAATAAAAAAAAAAAATAGGGCTGGGGGTTTACCTCGGAGGTAGAATGCCCCTAGGTTCAATCCCTGGTACCGCAAAAACAAAAAGTTTTCACAGTTGCTTTGTAACATTTATTTATTTTTGCAGTACTGGAGATTGAACCCAGGGGCATTCTACCCCCAAACTACACCCCTGCCCTATTTTTTATCCTTTACTTTGAAACAGGGTCTCATTAAGTTGCGGAGGGCCTCACTAAGTAGTTGAGGCTGGCCGCGAACCCGGATCCTCTGGTCTCGGCTTCCAAGTACTGGGATTACAAGCATACGCCACCGTGCCCAGCTTGTAACTTATATTTAAAAACAAAAAGAAAAGGGAAATAGAAAACTTGTCATTTGGGTACCCTGCTGTCAGGTGGCAGGGGTGCTTTAGTTATCTGTATGACATGGTAGATAGAGTACTGACATGTCAAGTTGGCTCATTGCTTGGCCTCAATACCTCTACACCTGTGAAAAGACAGGCTTACCTGAGGTGATTAAGAATACATGTGAAGTAGGAAGCTCCATGTTTACTATGGAAGTGTGCCATGATTCTTGTCTCTTTTTCTAATCTAGGAAAACTGTTTGTTTGTTTGTTTGTTTGTTTTTGCGGTACCGGGGATTGAACCCAGGGGTGTTCTACCTCTGAGATATACCCCCAGCCCTATTTTTTATATTTTATTTTGAAACAGGGTCTCATGAAGTTGCTGAGGGCATTACTAAGTAGCTGAGGCTGGCCATGAACCTGGATCCTCCAGTCTCCGCCTCCCAAGAACTGGGATTACAAGCGTGCGCCACCGCGCCCGGTTTAGGAAAACTATTTATAATCATTCATTTCCACTTTGTCAAACTTTAAAATGGAAGGTGTTCGGTTTAGTCTATCTATGCATACACTAGGTGTCATGTTTCACTGCTTATAAAATATGGTTTTTTTTGTTTTTTTTTTGTTTTTGCAGAACTGGGGATTGAACGCAGGGGCGTTCTACCTCCACGCTACACCCCTGGCCCTATTTTTTTTTATGCTTTATTTTTGAAACCGGGTCTCACGAAGTTGCGGAGGGCCTCACTAGGTAGAGAGAGAGAGAGACAGACAGAGAGAGGAGAGAGATAGATCGATCGATCAATCGATCGATCAATCGATCGATCGTGCGCGCGGGCATGCGCGCTGAGGTTGGCCGCGAACCCGGATCCTCCGGTCTCCGCCTCCCAAAGTACTGGGATTACAAGCGTGCGCCACCACGCCCGGCATAAAATATGTTTTTATTTGTGTGTGTATGTAGTAGTAGGATTGAACTCGGGCATTCTACCTCTGAGCTACACCCCAAGCCCCCTTTTTTTTTTTTTTTTTTTTTTTTTGCGGTACTGGGGATTGAATCCAGGGGCATTCTGCCTCCGAACTACACCCCTGCCCTATTTTTTATTTTGAAACAGGGTCTTGCTAGGTTGATGAAAGTCTCACTACTTGCTGAGGCTGTCCTTGAACCTGTGGTCCTCTAGTGTGTGCCACCATGCCTGGCTGGAAAATCTATTAATTGTGCACTCGAACGATTAAGATAAAATAAAAATTGCACCTAAAATTGATGTTTAGATTTTCTGTTGGTGGACATTTAGGTGGTTTGTAGTTGTTGCTTCTGGCGTCAGTCCAGCAGTAGTCACTCTTGTCCACCTGCGGGTTTAAGTAGCAAATATTTTTCTAGGTAGTTTCTAGAGGTGAATTGCTGGTTGAAGATCATGTTTTATTTTATTTTATTTATTTATTTTTTTTTTGTGGTACTCGGGTATTCTACCTCTGAGTCACATCCCCAGCCCAATTTTATTCTTTTTTTTTTTAATTTTGAAATAGGGTCTCACTAAGTTGCAGAGGGCCTCACTAAGTAGCTGAGGCTAGCCGCGAACCTGCAATCCTCCTGTCTCAGCCTCCCAAGTACTGGGATTACAAGCGTGTGCCACTACACCTGGCTCACGTTTTATTTTAAAGCACCACTGAAAAAGCCTTCCGTCCATGTTCCCACTCCCATCAGCAGTTGATAGGAGTGGAGGCTCTTGGAATGAACTGGGGAGAATGAGTGTTGGTTTGGAACAAGGTTACAGATAGTAGAAATTGAAATTGAAAGTAGTTGGAATCCAGAAATCTTTTTGGGTTTTTTTTTTTTTTTTTGGTACTGGGGATTAGACCCAGGGCGTCATTCTACCTCTGAGCTACACCCCCAGACCTATTTTTTTATTTGGAAACAGTCTCGCTAAGTTGCTGAGAGCCTCACTAAGTTGTTGAGGCTTTCTTTGAACCTGTGATACTCCCGTCTCAGCCTCCTAAGTACTGGGATTACAAGCATGTGCCACAACGCTTGGCGGAATCCAGAAATCTTAAGACAGTATGTAAGAAAAAAAGTCAAAAGCCAGGCGTGGTGGCACACGCTTGTAATCCCAGTACTTGGGAGGCTGAGACCGGAGGATCTGGGTTCGCGGCCAGCCTCAGCTACTTAGTGAGGCCCTCCGCAACTTCGTGAGACCCGGTTTCAAAATAAAGTATAAAATATAGGGCCGGGGGTGTAGCTCTGAGGTAGAACACCCGTGGGTTCAATCCCCGGTACCGCAAGAAAAAAAAAAGAAAAAAGTCAATAGCATTTATTGTTTTCTTCCTGCTTATTTGATAAAGTCATCACCTAACCTCTATTGATCATACAGAATTTGTCTTATAGGTTCTTTTTGTTGATCTTTATCTGAAGTACTTTTTTTTTTTCTTAAGGGAATCTGGAAACCCAGGAAAATACCAAATCCAGATTTCTTTGAAGATCTGGAACCCTTCAGGATGACTCCGTTTAGTGCCATTGGTTTGGAGCTGTGGTCCATGACTTCTGACATTTTTTTTGACAACTTCATCATTAGTAGTGATCGAAGAGTAGTTGATGATTGGGCTAGTGATGGCTGGGGCCTGAAGAAAGCAGCTGATGGGGCGGCCGAGGTGTGTGTGTGCTCATTTCTATCAAAATTTGTCATTAAGTTTTTTTTGTGTGTGTGTGGTAATGGGGATTGAACCCAGGGGCATTCTACCTCCAAGTTACACCTCCAGTCCTATTTTTCATTTTTTATTTTGAAACAGGGTCTCACTGAGTTGTGCAGGGCTTCGTTAAGTAGCTGAGGCTGGCCGCAAACCTGCGATCCTCCTGTCTCAGCCTCCCAAATACTGGGATTACAAGGGTGTGCCACCACGCCCGGCTAAGGTTTTTTGTGTGTGTGGGGGGGTGCTGGGGATGGAATCCAGGGGCATTGTACCCCTGAGTTACGCACCCAGCCCTATTTTTTTATTCTTTATTTTTGAAACAGGGTCTCACTAAGTTGCAGAGGGCCTCACTAAGTAGCTGAGGCTAGCTGCGAACCTGCGATCCTTCTGTCTCAGCGTCCTAAGTACTGAGATTACAAGTGTGCACTACCACACTGGGCAAAGCTATGTTTTAATGTACTGTTAAAATGCCGAATATTGGTTTAGCCTACATATGGGATTTTCACGTAATTAGTTGTGTGACTGATCTCAGAATTGGAGAGCCAATTTCCTTTTCACATCCCATGAACATCTTTGAAGAAGGAGGAGCCTAAGTAATGTGTGCCGTAACTGAACAGTGGGACAGACAGTGCAGCTTGTGTTTGGTGTCGGAAGCCAGAACTTTCCACCATTGCCGTCTTGTTTTTCAGCCAGGTTTCGTGGGCCATATGCTTGAGGCGGCTGAGGAGCGCCCATGGCTCTGGGTGGTCTACATTTTGACTGTAGCTCTGCCTGTGTTCCTTGTTATCCTCTTCTGCTGTTCTGGAAAGGTAGGAGTGTTTTAGCAATCTCTTTTAAAAAGAACTTTTATGTTAAAAGTAACTAGGATATATTGCCTGAGATTTTCTTTGTAGCAGCTGGGTAATGACTCGGCCACATTTTGAGGTGACGTCTGAAACCTTATCCACTACTCATTGGCCATTTATTGTGCCAAGCTAAGAGTAGGACTTACATTCCCTCCGTAGCCAATGTTAGTAGGTCACTGTATTACTTTCCTTAATATTTGGCAGCAACTTTTTTAAAGAAAAAAACTTAATAAAATTGGTCATCTGGGCACAAACTGGCATTTCTTCCTGGCATTGCTATTTCTATTCTTATACTTTGTAATTTGATCTTTGAATTCTTATGGTCCATTGCTCTCTCCCTGTCTGCACCCTCTCAGAACAACACATGTGGGGTGCTGCAGCTATTCTGTGAGTCTCTCTTGTTTAGCCCTCATTGCATACCCTCTGTGTCTACTGACTGAGGGTTATGCTTTACCGGATTCGGTTGTAACCCGATCCAAAGTTCTGTTTCCAGCCTCTTCCCCTCCACTGTTCTGCACATTTGTGTCTGCTCAGTCAACTTGACAAGCTAGACCTGTTCTTTGCTGCCTTACCTTGTGTTCTTATGTTTCTTCTACCTTAGACCACATACACACACCCACTGAAGAGAAAGCTCTTCAGGGTAGGAATTACACCTTTCTCATGTCTATATGTCAACCCCTGTATACAGTGTGGTATAGAATTTTGCCTTTGGGCGTTCAGTAATTACATGGTAACATAATACATGAAAACATGAGCAAAGTTTGCACTTTGGGGAATATTTCAGAAACAGTCCAGTGCTATGGAGTATAAGAAGACTGATGCTCCTCAGCCAGATGTGAAGGAGGAGGAAGAAGAGAAGGAGGAGGAGAAGGAAAAGGGAGATGAAGAGGAGGAAGGTGAAGAGAAGCTTGGTAAGCAACAGTTACCCCAGAGTCTGCTCTAAATGAATAGGCTAACATGTTGCTTCAAATCCTGATGAGAAAATTATAGTAAAGGTTGTTTTAGATAATGCTAATTGTCTTAATTACCAAGATCAAATGTAAGGTTTTGCTCAATTGTTTTAATTTTTATCTCAGAAGAGAAACAAAAAAGTGATGCTGAAGAAGATGGTGGAACTGTTAGTCAAGAGGAGGAAGACAGAAAACCTAAAGCAGAGGTAAAAGAAAGGGATAATCAAGAATACCTTTTGTTTTGTTTTTTGGTACTGGGAATTGAATCCAGGGGCATTCTACCTCTGAGCTACATCCCCACCCCCACCCCCTTTTTTTAAATAGGGTCTTTCTAAGTTGTTGAGGCTGGTCTTGAACCTGTGATCCTCCTGTCTCAGCCTCCTAAGAACTGGGATTACAGGCACGCACCACCGTGCCCGGCTACCTTTTGTATTTTAAGCACTTAAATTGAAGGTACATTTAAGTAGAGGGAATATTTTCCTAGGGTAATTTACAATGGTTGTGACAGTAAGAATTCTGTTAGAGCCAATTTTGATAAAGTGAGATTCTGGATGGCACAGGTCAACATTTTATTTGATAATTTTAAGCTATATCTGAACCTCAAAAGTATTTTTCTATCTGGAAATGGTTTTCTGGAAGAAGCAGGTTATAGGGGAAAAGTAATAAAAATGCTTTCTAAGATGGAAACTTATTTAACAGTTCTGTCTCATTTTCTTCTCAAAGGTATTTTTTGCACAAATCACTGAATTGTAAACTTTGTCCCTATAGTCCATGAATTAATTAGTTAATTCATTTAACAAATATTTGTCAAGTGCCTATCATATGTCATGCGTTGTCAGTGAACCTGACAAAGATATCCTGCCTTTTGGAGCTTAAATTCTTGTAGCAGGAAACAGACAATAAGCAGTAGACATTAGAGGGAAGTAAATGACATAATGTATTAGGTAAGCCAGGAAAAGTTAGGACGGGAAAAGGTAGTGAGTGGAAGTGCGGCGGGTTGCAGTCTGAAAGACCTCATCGGAACAGTGGCCTGCGAGCAGAGACTTGAAAGAGGTGGACTTTCCTGTCAGGATGTTAGTGGGAAGAGCATTCTAGGCAGAGAACAGCCAGTACTCAGGTTCCTTTTTCCAGCTACCACAGCTCTGCCTTCCTACTGATAAAGGTCAGTGCTATTTGTATCTTGTTCATAGTTTTAATGGATATGTTCTGTCTCAACTAGAATGCAGGTCTTAAAGGTTGGGACCATGTCTCAGGCTTTTTTTATATTCACCATACTGCTTCCCACAATAAAAAGTTGAGAGAGCTGGGCTTGGTGGTGCATGCCTGTAATAGCAGTACTTGGGAGGTTAAGACAGGAGGATCGCAGGTTCAAGGTCAGCCTCAGCAACTTAGTAAGACCCTATTTCTTTTTTTTTATTTTATTTTTTGCGGTACTGGGGATTGGACCCAGGAGCATTCTACCTCCAAGCTATACCCCCAGCCTTATTTTTTGTTCTTTATTTTGAAACAGCGTCTCACTAAGTTGAGGAGGACCTCACTAAGTAGCTGAGGCTGGTTGCAAACCTGGATCCTCTGGTCTCAGCCTCCCAAGTACTGGGATTACAAGTGTATGCCACCACGTCTGGCAGAAAGACCCTATTCCAAAATAAAAAATAAAGTAGGGTTGAGGGTGTAGCTCACAGGTAGAATGCCCCTGGGTTCAATCCCCAGTACTCCCCCTCCCCCCACACGCACACACAAAAAGTTGTTTTTTTTTTTTTGGGTGGTAGCGGGGATTCTACCTCCGAGCTACACCCCTAGCCCTATTGTTTTTTGTTTTTTTTTTTTTTTTTGGCGGTACCAGGGATTGAACCCAGGGGGGGTTCTATCTCCGAGCTACGCCCCTGGCTCTATTTTTTATCCTTTATTTTGAAAACGGGTCTCACGAAGTTGCGGAGGGCCTCACTAAGTAGCTGAGGCTGGTCTCACAAAGTTGCGGAGGGCTTCACTAAGTAGCTGAGGCTGGCCACAAACCCCGATCCTCCAGTCTCCACCTCCCAAGCACTAGGATTACAAGCATGCGCCACCATGCCCGGCTCCCAGCCCTATTTTTTATTCTTTATTTTGAAACAGGGTCTCACTAAGTTGCAGAGGGCCTAAGTAGCTGAGGCTGGCCGTGAACCTGCAATCCTCCGGTCTCAGCCTCCCAAATACTGGGATTACAAGCATGTGCCACCACACTCAGCTCAAAAAGTTTTTAGTATAATGAAGTAAAGGCAGCAGTGCCATAGAGCAATTTACAATCTTAGCCAGGCACGGTTAGTGGCACACGTTTATAATCCCAGTAATTGGGAGACTGGGACAGGAGGATCGTAGGTTTGTGGCCAGCCTCAGCAACTTAGTGAGGCTCTCTGCAACTTAGTGAGACCCCGTTTCAAAATAAAACATAAAATAGGGCTGGGGGTATACCTCAGAGGTAGAATGCCCCTGGACTCCACCCCCAGTACCACAAAAAAAAAAACTTTAAAAATTTACAATCTTAAGGACTCATGACAGTAGAAAAAGCACTGGGCTTGCAACCTACGTGGATTGTCTTCAGTCTTTTGAGTCCTCGGTTTTTCATCCTCTGTGCCCACAGGAAAGTAGACTGTTTCGGATTAAGTAAGGTAATATATTAAAGTGCAGTGTCTTCTCCTTTTTAAAGAAAATGTTTATGGGTTTGATTGAGAAAAATACATGTTTTGGGAAAACAAAGACCAAAGTAGAGCACCTTATAATTCCACTACCTCTGGGACAGCCTGTGTTTTTTGGTGTATTTCTTCTGATAATTTTTCTTTTGTTTTTATCCCCTCAAATGGATTACTCTTAGCTTGGCTGATCTTGGAAATTTAGTGAACATTTATTTCTTTTTAAATGTGTTCATCACAGTGAGTTTCTTTTCTTTTCAACCAATAGGAGGATGAAATTTTGAACAGATCACCGAGAAACAGAAAGCCACGAAGAGAGTGAAAGAACCTGGAGAACTTGATCTGTAACTTCCTCCCCTGCCCTCCCCTGCAAGTGTGGTCCTAGGAGAGGACCCGACACACCTTAGATTGAGACTCAGAAAACCTCAGCGTCACTTTCCACAGGTTCCAGCCGAACACTAGTCCGTGTAATTTTAAACATCTAGCAGTAAATAATTGCAGTTGTGACACAAAGGACCCTGTTTCTGTAGAAAAGAAAACATTTAACATAATGGTTGTGAAATGTAACATGAAGCAACTAACGTGTATTTTGTTTTGTTTTAAAACATGTTTTTTTTTAATAGAATGATAGAACTTTGCCAGTCTAAAATCTTGGCTTAATTTAATATATTAATCTGTCCATGCAGAAATAACACCAACATTTAGAAATGCTAAGGGGATGAGCTGAAATTTTTTGTAACAATTTTTTTTAAAGTTTGGTTATTATAAAACATTCAAATGTCTCTGTTCCTTTAAATTGATAATCATGTTTAAAGTCCTGTCACTCATGGCTATAATTTTGTTTTGCTTGCTTCCATTACTGAGTTCCTCCTAAGGAAACTGAAGAGAGAGATTGAATGGAAGCCCAAATTTATATAAAGGTTCTGTTTAAGTTTTATTAAAAATAGATATACAAAAAAAAAAAGTCTTTCACTTAATGTTGGTTAGACCATAAAGTATGTGTGTTCTGTTGCCCTTGGAACTGCTGAGTTCCTAGACATCCCTGCAGCTAGGTGAGGTGGTGGCTTAAGGTGACACTTGGGCATTCGTACTGCACACACAGCGGGGTCCCTGGACTCTTGCCTTGTGGAGCAGGTGGGTTTTCACAGAACTCCCACAGAGCATTTGAGCACCAGAGTGGATGTCACCATCACTGCTCCACGGTGTTGACACTGTTTTCCTGACCCCCTCCACCCAGCTTTCTCCTCTGCTATGCATTTTCTTCACAGCGCAGCTTGCAGTCCGTGCTAAAGATGATTAAAAGCTCTGCATAGCGTTAAGCTTTACTGTGATTCAGTGTATATTTTTTCTTTATTTTAAAGTAGATCTACTTTTCAGGGTCAAAGTACAGGATAGAATACAAACTTTAATTTTTACTCATGTCTTTTACTCTGTAGACTTCAGAAGTCTAATCCAGAGATGGGCCAATTTAGAAGTGACTAATGGAACACAGGCTAAAAGTATTTATGGGAGGAGTGACATATAGCATGAGTTACCTGATTTTTGTAGGATATTTTAAGTTCATTTGCAATTCATGTAACAGTTGCATCTTAAATTTATACAATAAAGCAGTCCTGTTCAATTTTTTTTAATGTGGCTTGAAGAATTTTTTTCAAAAGTGAATTTAGGCTTTTTTTTAATGTGGAATGCAGATGGGTGCTATCAGAGCCTTTTCCCCATCACTGTATAGTGTACTAATATCATTATTATAACTCACTGAAATGTATTCAGAAACAGATGTTTCAGCTTTATTCTTCAGAGTCTCAATCATACTGATGATACTGTTGCTTGCACTGAATATATAAACACTCTTTAGTGTTTATATTGGGAAAATGTTGGAGAGGAAGTATATTTGTAAAAGATGAAGACTGTATCTATTTCTTTTTCTCCCTTCCCCCCACTGGTTCACTTAAATTCTTTTGAGGGTGGGATGCATTTTTCTTGCTGTTCAGTGCTTTATTCTTCTCATCTGTTGTTTTTTGGTCACGATGACCTTAGCTATGTAGCCGACTTTCCCAAATGTATTGAGTGCAAATAAACAGTTACTTAGCAAGACTTGAAAATATGTCTGCAGGTTTCTCCTTGAAGCAAATGTGTGGGAATCTTTGCATTTCCGGAAATCTGCCTTCTTCATTCTCCATTGACACTGTATTTCTTGCCTACTTCCTTCTTCCAGTTGAGCTGCAATAGGTTTATTTAAATCATTAGTATTCATTGCCTTTCCAAGGTTTTTAGCAAAATTTCTTCAAAAAAAAAAAACAATTCCTTTTCTTGTTATTTTATTTTATTTTTTCCCTTCAGTTTTTTTGAAGGTGCAGCTTCGTGGTTAAATGTCTGACATACATGAATGACCAGCAGTTTTCATCTCTTACGAAGGCACTTACATTCAGATTTTCCATGTTGGTTACCTGTTCCATTGTTGTAAAATGTCCACACTCCATCACTTGTGTTCCTCCACTTTTCTTACCCACAAAGTACTATTCACCTTTTCAAACTGTCATGTTACTACTAAATGGTGTTACATTAAAGCTATGTTAAGTGTCTGCTTTTGACTGAACTTCTTCATGGTAACTTTCCTTGCGTGTTTTACTGTTTTAATAGTGGGCTAATCTTCCTTTCACTAGCCACTATATGAATCTGCTAATATGTGGAAATTGTATAAACAATGAAATAATTTATCTCACCACATGAATTTGGTTCAATCTTATATTTATTTAGCTCTTGCTTCCTCTTCCTGCCCAATTGCAGGTCAGTAGGTTCTGTTGTATGAGGGATAGCAGCTCAGAGGAGGGAATGTTGCTGGTAATTTGTAGATAATAGTCTTTAAGACTTATAGGGACCATTAAGCTTTTAAATTGCTATTAGAAAATAATCTTTGTAAACAGACTCCATATTTCAGAGATATTATCTACAGTTATGGCAAGGGTATTTTAATGCACTTAATAAGCTTTTAGATTACTTACTGAAGGGAAGTACACAAAATACATAGTGCTTATAGCTACTAATTTTCTTAAAATAACTTTGGGGGAAGGGTGTAGTTCAGCGGTAGAGTGCTTGAGGCCCTGTGTTCAATCCCCAGTAATGCAAAATAATATGTTTGAACTGCTAATGGTGTCTTCCAGTATGCAGTTTCCTAGAACCTCCTGTGTAAGCTAATTGTTAGCAATTAGTGCGCCAATACCTGTTCGTACTATCTGTTGGCCCTATACACTACTAGTTTTCAGTACTGGAGCTCACCTGTCTTCGGTTACACTTTGTTGATTGACTCACTTTGATGGAAGTCTTTTTCATTTTTTTGGTGGTACCGAAGATTGAACCCAGGGGCATTCTACCTCTGGGCTACACTCCCAGCCCTATTTTTTATTCTTTATTTGGAAACACGGTCTCACTAAGTTGCGGAGGGCCTCAGTAAGTAGCTGAGGTTGGCCGAACCTGGATCCTCCTGTGTCAGCCTCCCAAGTACTGGGATTACAAGCGTGCACCACCACGCCTGGCTGAACAATGTCTTTTAAATAGAAAGCTTGCAGTCCAGGCTCCCTGTTGATTCCAGTCTCCACTAGTGGAGCTTGACGCTACTTCCCATTTTCTTCCTTGCATCTGCTGGGTGTTTTGTTTTGTTTTGTTTTGTTTTGTTTTGTTTTGTTTTGTGGTGCTGGGGATGGAACTCAGAGGCATTCTACCTCTGGGCTACACCCCAGCCCCATTTTATTTTTTGTTTGGAAACAGGGTCTCACTAGGTTGATGAGTCTCATAACTTGCTGAGGCTGTTCTCAAACCTGCGATTCTCCTGTCTCAGGCTCCCAAGTACTCGTTTTACACGCGTGCGCCACCACGCCCGGCTGCTGGGTTTGTTTGTTTTGCGGTACTGGGGATGGAACCCAGGGGCATTCTACCTCCGAGCTACACCCCCAGCCCTATTTTTTATTCTTTTTATTTTGAAACAGGGTCTCACTAAGTAGCTGAGGCTGGCCGCGAACTTGCGATCCTCCTGTCTCAGCCTCCCAAGTACTGGGATTACAGGTGTGCGCCACCACGCCCGGCTGCTGGTATTTTTTCAATGAAACTTGTTCAGACTTCTGTAAATAAGTGGAAATTGACAGTTCCCATGACTGAGTGGTACAGGAAGAAACCTACCAGCTAACCCGTGGACAGTTCTAATTCTGGGACTGGATGTCAGCCATGAGGTCAGAAAACGGGCTGACGTTGAAATATCGTGACTCCTGTGCGTTTACCAAGCCGAAATCATAAAGGTTGAAGAAAATGGAGAAGCCCGTCCTGTAGGCGAGCCGCGCTGGTGCAGTCCGTCGGTGCGCGCGGCTCGCGGGACCCGGAAGGGCCTGCCCTCGGGGGTGGCGTCCAGGGAGCCTCTGCGGCCGCTTGGACGGGCGCCTGTCAGTCACAGCCCGCGGCGGGACGAGGCCCGCCCGAGGGCTTCCCTCGGCCCCAGCGCCGGAGTTCCTTTTAAATACCGCTCGGAAGCCCGAGCGCCCCCCTGCGCGCCCGCCCCGCCCTCGGGCGGCGGGTCCTCGCCTCTGATTGGCCGCGGCGCTTGCCCGTCAGTGACGCGCGAGGTCGCCGGCCGGGGCCCCGCCCTCTTCCGAGGGCCCTGAAAACAATTTTAAGATGGCGGCGGCGGCGGCGCGGAAAACAATGGGGCCGGGGTGGCGGGGCCAGGCCGCGGCCTGAGGCGGGCAGCGAGCGCCGGCCGGGGTCGGGCCGAGCGGGCAGGAGGAAGGCCCGCAGCCCGTGGGGCATGGCGCGGCCGTGAGGCTCGGCCGCCGGGGAGCGCAACCGCCGCGCCAGCGGCCCCAGAGGCCCGGCCGGGGGCCCGGCCCGCGCCACCCGCCGCGGCCCATGGTGCTGCCCACCTGCCCCATGGCGGAGTTCGCGCTGCCGCGGCACAGCGCCGTCATGGAGCGCCTCCGCCGGCGCATCGAGCTGTGCCGGCGCCACCACAGCACCTGCGAGGCCCGCTACGAGGCCGTGTCGCCCGAGCGCCTGGAGCTCGAGCGCCAGCACACCTTCGCGCTGCACCAGCGCTGCATCCAGGCCAAGGCCAAGCGCGCCGGCAAGCACCGGCAGCCGGCCGCCGCCGCCCCGGCGCCCGCGCCCGCGCCGGCCCCGGCCCCGGCCCCGCGCCTGGACGCCGCCGACGGCCCCGAGCTCGCCCGCCCCGCCGCGGTGAGTAGCGCCCCGCGAACGCGGCCCTGCATCCGCGGCCCCGGGCCGGCTCGGGGAGGGCTGTCATCCCCGGGAAGTGGCAGTGTGGCGCGACCTAGGAAACCCGACCCGGAGGACTTCGCGGTAGGCCCGGCAGGAAAGGCTGGAGACGGAGCTGAGAGGTTTGCTTGGAGACTTGGTGCCCAAGTGTTAGTGTTGAACTTTTTGTTTTGTTTCGGCGTGGCGTTGGAATCCCTTGTGATGCAGCGTTCTGGCACAGCGGGCCTGCCTTCTTGTATTCTGCAAATGTTGATTGAGTCTTCGCACTTTGCAAAGTCCTGGGACGTAAGCTGGGTCCCGGCTTTAATATGGAAATGAGGCGGCCTTCAAGTTGACCAAACTTTCTGAATGGAAAGCCGAAAAGTCTTTAGGAACCTTAGTAAAATGCATAGCGCTGCTTGTGGCGTTGCATAAAAGTATTCCTTCTTTAGGAATACTAAAATTTGTGGGCTCGAGATTCCTGCAGTATTGTTGACAAGTTCAGTTTTAACTTGTGAGGCCTTTTTAAAATTCCTGATGATATTAGTTGTTGGTAAACTGCATTCTCAGTAGATAGATGTTACTGCAGTTAATTGGTTAGAAATTTTTTTCTTCCTGAAACTGATTTCTTTCTTTTTTTTTTTTTGTGTGTGTGTGTGTGTGTTTACTTGGGATTTCTTTTTTTTGGTGTGTGTGTGTGTGTGTGTGTTTACTGGGGATTGAGCCCAGGGGCATTCTACCTCTGAGCTACACCCACAGCCCAGTTTTTTTTCCTTTGGAAACAGGGTCTTGCTAGGTTACTGAGTCTCACTACTTGCTGAGACTGTCCTCGAACCTGGGATCCTCCTGTCTCAGCTTCCCAAGTACTGGGATTACAAGCATGCGCCACCATGCCTGGCCTGAAACTGATTTCTAAAAGGTAGACATGTGTTTTGGATTTTTGTTATGGTTTTCTTGGAAATGTAAAGTTTAGATGATACTACACTAGTTTGTTCATTGTGTTTTTCAGGCCTTTTACTCTCATCTGGACTATTGGAGTACTCTTCCCAAACTATTAGATCTCTAGGCTTTTGGTCACGTTCTCCCTTCTTCTAAGTGCTAGAAACCCTTCTATTGCTTGAAGGAATTAAAGTCAGTCTCTTCGGGTTGGATTTTGGGACCAGTCGGACCTAACCCATCTCCACATCCTCTGTAGATCCTCTGCTCTGGTAATTTTTCTCATTCCCTCCCACACTAGCCTCTGCTGTTGAACATGAAGACAGAATACTTGGGTTCAAGCCCAGGTTTCATTGCTTATTCTATTCTCATCCTCACTTTTCTTGTCTGCAAATTGGGGCTATGTTGGGCTTCTTAAGGGGGTTCTTGTTAGAGTCAAAAGAAATGAGTATGGATGTGAAAATATCTTATAAAATGAAAGGCTGCCTGCAGGTCCCTCCTCAACACCTTTCAGAACTTTTTGTTTTGAAGCCTGCCATCCTGCCAGTGCCAGCTCTCTCCTTCCTCTGCTTTAAACCTTGCTCACAGCAGTCAGAATCTCCTTGCAGAACCTTTAGGAAATATATTGTCTCTGTTTATTTTTAGCACATATTACTTGAGTCACATAGTACATCTTACCAGCTAGACTGTAAGCTCTTACAGGCAGGGAAGGTGCGGGCTCAAAGACCTGTATCTTAGGCCGTTAGCATGTGTTTGTTGAGTTACTGATATTAAACTTGTTGGTGCTCTACTCAGTCACCTAACCTCATAAAGGCAAAATTGCTTGGCTACATGAACCACCCTTACAAACAATTTTTTGAGCTACACCCCCAGCCCTATTTTATTATTATTTTTTTTATTTTAAAACAGGATCTCACTAAGTTGCAGAGGACCTACCTAAGTTGCTGAGGCTGTCCTCAAACCTGCAATCCTCCTGTCTCAGCCTCCCAAGTTCTGGGATTACAAGTGTGCGCTACCTATACCCCCAACCCTATTCTTTAATCTTTATTTTGAAACAGGGTCTCACTAAGTTGCGGAGGCCTCACTAAGTAGCTGAGGCTGGCCGCGAACCCGGATCCTCCAGTCTCAGCCTCCCAAGTACTGGGATTACAAGCGTGTGCCACCACGCCCTGCCAATTCTTGCTTTAAGGAAATACTTCAGAATAGTGGGAGTTATTCCAATTGAAGGAAATAATGAAAGCTCATAAAACCGTAGTTTTATACACAAATAGTTGCCTTGAGTGTCCCTTAGAAAGTATGTTAATAGTGATTCAGTTTCTATTTAAAATTATGGGAAGAGTAGAACCTCTGTGGTTTTTTTCCCCCTGAATCACTGTAGAGAAATTGGGTGCACACCCACTTTTTGAAGAGACATTAATTCAGAGTGTTGAGAACTTGAGTCTGGCTTGTAAGTAATTCCTTTGTGTGTCGAGTCTGATCAGATGTGCCTTGTTGGGGTGATGTCTTATCACATTAAACCTTGACCTATGTCCTTCAAGAGTTTAAACTTTAGGTTGGGTAGTGCTATTCTTTGTCTTTTCTGGGAGAAGGGACCCTTTTCAGGTTCCTAGTGATTGTAGCTGAGCTAGTTGGCCTTGGACTGGGGTCCAGAAGATAAGTATCATTAAGAAAACAGGGTGTTTTCCATTTTAGTGGTACTTTAGTTCAGAGGGTGGGAGAGGCCTTGACGTCTAAGATTTAGAGAACACAGCTTTGCATAAAGACATGGAGGACACCGGGCCGGCGTGGTGGCCTACGCTTGTAATCCCAGTACCTGGGAGGCGGAGACCGGAGGATCTGGGTTCGAGGCCAGACTCAGCTACTTAGTGAGGCCCTCCGCAACTTCTTGAGACCCGTTTTCAAAATAAAGGATAAAAAATAGGGCCGGGGGTGTAGCTCGGAGGTAGAACACCCCTGGGTTCCATCCCTGGTACCGGAAAAAAAAAACAAAAAAAAGGCATGGATAGGAGAAGGGACCCTGTAGTCATGTTATTGTTTGTTTCATGGTACTGGGAATTGAACCCAGGAGTGCTCTACTACTGAGCTACATTCCCAGCCCTTTTTATTTTTTTATTTTGAGGCAGGGTCTCAAGTGGCCCAGGCTAGCCTCGAACTTGGGATCCTCCTGCCTCAGCCTCCTGAGTAAGAATTACAGGTGTGTACAATGGTGCCCAGCTTATTGTTATTTTTGACAACTCTGTATGTGTGTTTTATCTAATTAATATTCCTTACAAAAGAATTATTAGTCTTTACCTTTTTTCCAAGTATGCTGTAGTTAGGCAGTCATAGCCAAAGTTACCTAATCAACAAACCTTTTGTATAACTCAAAAGGGATCAGATATTACTAATAAGAGTTCACCTTCACTTTAGGCTGTTGTGTTTTTGTTTTTTCCTTAAGATATCCAGTCCCCCCACAGCAGAGGCTTAACTACCATCTGCCTGCTCTGTTAGAGAAGAATTAGGAACAGTGCTTGAGGCTTTTCTGTCCGGGGAGGGGGGTGGAGGAGGAGGAGGAGGAGGAGGAGGAGGTGGTGGTGGTGGTGGTGGTGGTGGTGGTGGTGTGCGTGTGTGTGTGTGTGTAGCTACACCCGCAGCCCTATTTTATTCTTTTATTTTGAAACAGGGTCTCACTAAGCACCAACAGCCCTATTTTATTCTTTTATTTTGAGACAGGGTCTCACTAAGTTGGGGAGGCTGGCTGCAAACCTATTCTCCTGTCTCAGCCTCCCAAGTACTGGGATTACAAGTGTGTGCCACCACACCTGGCTTGTCTTGTTTTTTTTTTTTTTTTTTTTTTTTTTTTTTTTTT
>PVJS01032340.1:0-22840 GCA_004027185.1 Glis glis | reverse complement strand
GGCTAAATGTGCAATGTGTGCATGTATGATGTTCATACCCTGACATATATCAAAATGTATAATTACAATGCACCAATAAATGAACATAAGAAGTTAAAAAAAACATACACGACTGTGGTATAGCTACATGCCTGAATATTATATGGCTATTAAAACAACGTGCACACTAAGTACATATTTGATAGTACAGGTAATGCTTATGCTCCATACTAAAAATATGTGGACCTGGAGAACATTATGCTAAGTGAGATTAGCCAGTCACAGAAAGTGAAGGGTCACATGTTTTCTCTCATGTGCAGAAGCTAGAGAGTATGGGGATACCAGAGGGACTTCAGATAATGGAGGAGAAACTCCAGTGGAGCCAGGGAAGCGGGGTGGCAGGGGTGGGGAAAGGGAGCCAGGGGAAGGGGGGTGTAGAGAGGGAGGATCAATGAAGGAATCACTTCCATCGACATTATGTACATATGTGAGAATACCAATGTCAATCTCAATATCCTGTATGGGGAAGGGAAGGAGTGACGAAGGAGCTGGGGGGAAAGGCCGCCAAGCGCTGTGTGCATGTATGTCACTATCACTATGAACTGCATTATGATGTGAGACTATAATGCACCAATAAAAGTATAAAATATTTTAAAAAATAAAAATATGTGGGGAAAATCATGACTATATTCTATTCTACCTTATACAATATGTATATATTGGTTTATATAATTGTACTAAGTATTACATTTTATGAGTGATGGAGTATGTATTGGTACATTTTTCTATAATTTCCCACATTAGAAAAATCCTCCAACTATAAAGAAGTTGAAATTGTGACTTGTGGTTTTAAAAATAACCTTTGTTGAACAGGGAAAGGAAGATGCGCAGACTCTTTGGAGACTGATTGGTTGACATTTTGGCTCATTGTTCAGTGTCCCCTCCTGACCATTTTCCATCCTGTGGACTGCATTCGTTCTAGCTCTCTGACTTCCAGCTGGATTCAGCTAATGGAGAAAATGGCAAGAGAATGGAAGGGTGAAAAGGAGGTGGAGTGGGGACACTTACCTGATCAAAGTTGGAAATGGCTGTGTTCCACTCTTGATAACCACACCTGCTGTCGAGAGGCTGCCCTCTCCCAGAGTTCTCCTCGGGAGTTCTAGTAATGGTTCCTCTCCTGCCTCCTCTCCCTGCCTTTGCAGGGGGAGCTTCGCCCTGTCTTTTCCTTTTACCTTGCTAGTACCTTCACAAACTGTTCTTCCATTAACTTTCTTCAGTGATCTATCTGACAATGACAATAACCGTTTTCAAACAAGGCATGTGGCACAATTCCACGTGGCGCATGGTACACACCATCTGCCTCAACACTCCTGCATGCCGCTGTCCCTTGGGATATGCCACAGGATCTGTCACCCAGTGGCGAACTCCATCACCATGTACACGTGTTCCGTGGTCTCCAGCACCTGAAACAGCTGCACCACATGTGGATGCTGCACAGACTTCATTATATCCACCTTGGTTCTAATTAAACGCAAGGTCCCTGCTAACTTGGGCAAGACTTTCACTGTCACCTCTGTGCCAGGGAGGAGATGGAAGGCCAGCTTCACCTGGGCAAAGCTGTCCTGGCCAGTGACCCCCAGGACCTTGTACTGGTCCATGAAGGTCTCCTCAGAGCAAGGGTTGGCCCAAGGCCTTGCAGTCCTGGCCTAATCTCACTAGACATTGCAAGAAAACTAATGATGCTAGCTAAAAAATAAAATAAAAAAGTAAATAAAAAAACAAAAGAAAAGATAAAACAAAGGGAAAAACAAAGAAAAAGGGGAAAAACCCCAAACCAAAGAACCAAATGTGAAATTGCAAAACCACCAACCCACCAAACATGCTATCTGTGAGTCCAACAGGTCACCAACCAAGAGCTCCCTGTGCTTATGGACAAGAAGCCAGCAGCAGCCAGGGCCTTTATGGCTGGTGTTTGAGATTCCCTCACAATGGCTTCTTGCGAGGTCACAGAAAGAAACGACCAGGTCATGGCTGGGCGTGACCCACAGTGAGGAGCTCACTTTTTGGCTCCAGGACCTTTCCTACTTTATTAATCAGAATAAGAAAGGACTCCGTTAGCTTTTTGCTTCAGTGAGTTTTGGAGACTGATATTTCCTTGTATAGAAATTAAAACATGGGGTACTTCAATGGTCTTTTCATTTTGAACCTAAAAATATACATTTTAATTTTAAGCACCTCAACATAACTACACTCAAGGTATTCAACTCCTTTTCCATCCAGACCAAAATGGCCAAAGTCAGTTCTCCCTGTTCAAGAAATTCTTGAACTAAAAAGGCATTCAACACTCCAAAGAGTACAAGGATAGCAGAAGGAACAGAAAACAGGAGCCAAACTGCTGTCGAAAGCTTTCAGCCCTGGTAGGACCCAGGGAAGCATGATCTAAGCAGAGGTAAAGACCAGGACGAAGGTTCTGAGCATCAGTGAGAACAGAGATGTCGGTACAAGAGGCCTGAGTATGAGGAGCCCAGTGATGGAGCAAGAGCGAATGGAAGGCCAGACAGAGTCAGTTTAAGGACACACTGTGAGCTGGATATTCTTGTTTCCATTTTCCTGAGGAGGAAAATGAGCCTTAAGGAAGGTAAGCCTCTCTGCTGAGGTCCTTCTCTTGTACCCTAGTTCCAAGTCTCAATCTCCCAAACACTGTGCCTGCATGCGTTGAGCCACCAGCTTGTAGTAACTATTTAAGATATGACTACAACACACATGGATATTCAGAAAGCCAATCAAATGTATTTAGCTATTTAGTCTCCCCCCAGTAAGTACTTCAGTAGGTTCTCAGATACCCATATACAACTGACCCATCTTCCAATCCATCACCTGAGAATTGTTCTAATCTCCTAATCAGAGGGGTGTTTCTCCATCTTGAATTTGATTTGAGTCTGAATCCTATAACATTTCTCTACTTGTGTAAGAAAAGGACCAATGGGGCCCCCAATATTAGCTTGAACAAATACAAAGTCCATTCAAGGCCTTTGAGGCCCCCAGTGTGTGGGCCACACATCAGCCACACGAAGAGCGACCATAGCAGAATGGATTTTTAGTGAACAGAAGTTTGTCCTAAGGAAATTGCTCAGGATGCCGGCCCTCAAGGCTGAAATCTGGGATCTAATTTTTTTATGTGGCAGAGATTCCCTACGCTTCATTGGTTTGTGTGCTCTTAGTGGTAAGCACAAAGCCAGGTACAAAGTAGGTGCTCAATAATGATTGTTGAGTAAGTGTGAACTTTGAGGTTTGCAGAATTCAATATCAGGTCCACAGTGTCATATAGAGTAAGAGGAAGAGAACAGATATAAATTCAGAATCATTTGGTCCCAGAGACAGCACTGACAGCACTGTGGTAAGCCATGTATTTATTCCTCAATGTTGCACTGGGCCCCAGCGCAGCTGTGTTCAGAGATAGGATCTTTGGAGGTGACTGGATTACAAGGGCTCTGGTCGCATGAATGGATTATGAGGATGGGAATAAATATGGAAAGGGTCTAAAACATGTATGACTATCTAATTAGCTAGGAACCATTTATAGATTATCTTATCATTCTGAAATGTTGTACTAAGTTTATTATAAATAAAATGATCATATAGGGTCTTTTTCCAGACCTTTGTGCCAATATTGCACTGTCTTAATACTTGTCATTTTGTAATAAGTCTCAATATGTGATCTCATAAGCCTTCAAGTGTCTTAAATATTGTTTTGGCTATTTTAGTCTTTTGACAATCTGATTCTAAAATTTACACAAAAATGCAGTTTTAGCACTCAAAATCCTATCAGAACATAGATATTTCACTAATTTTTATAGAGCAATATGGAGGAAATTGGTATCTTAAAAATATTGAGCCTTCATATCCATGAATATGGTATAGCCGCCCATTTATTTAGGTCCTCTTTGTTTTTACACTGTAATGTTTTCATGTTTCTATGTGGTTGTCATATCATCTGGACATGTAGTTATCTTAAGGGAAAGTTTTAAATTTTAGATTCAATTTTTGAAACATTTTCAATTGATTTGTTCAGTTTGGTATCAAGTGACAGTTTTCAAGGGATTCACTTATTTCACCTAAATTTAAAATTTTGTTGGCATCAAAGTTCACAATATCACCTTATTATCACTTTGATATGTCCCCATTACATTCTTGGCAATTAGGATCTTCTTTATCTCTCTGTTGTTTGTCGGTTTGTTTGTTTGTATCAGTCTTTCTAGTGGTGATAATGATATTGGTCTTTATTCTATCTCCCCTATGAAATCATACAATGATATAGATACTGTAGTACAGACTATGACTATTAATAATAATAGGAAAAAGAAAATAAGATCATGGAAATGATAAATTCAAATTATGAAATAACTATTAAGTAGTATTTTAGTTTAATTTGATGAGAAAACATAACCATGGTCCTAATACATTAAAGTTTATAAATATAACCTCATTCATATATAATGTTTAACTTAAAATTTAAAGAGTTATACCAAACTAATTTGGGATCACACCTGTATTCTCAATGATTGGTAGTAAATAAAACTGCTTTTACTAAGAAAAGTAGAAGACAACAATGTAATATTGAATTGTGAATATATCTTATAAAAGGCTGGTGTAAGACCCTGGTTATTTATATTCCTTAGAAAATCTGCACTTTATATTCTTTTATGGTAAGTGATTTCATAATGATTGTATCGACTGCCCCAGTCCTGGGATCACATGATGAATTTCAACCCTGTGTTATCTCACATATGATAATGTTCTGCCCTCAGACCAGATAAATGTATTACTCATTTATGTCAAATGTGAAATTTCTCCACCTGTATAGCATGTTAAACTCTCTAAGTTATTGAAATAGGGAAAATCTTAAGTATCTGTTAAAAATCCAGTAATGCTTTGCTTTCAGCATTTTTCATTATTTACATCACATTTTAGTATTATCACTATTGCTTTACTGGTATTAAATATGCTTACTTTGCAAAAAGTTCAGTAGTAAAACACACATTGCTCACTATCTTTAAAAAGAAAGGAAGGAGAGAGAAATAGAAACAAAGGTTCACTTTGTTCACTTCAACTCAAAATTCTTATTATTCAAGTCTTGTATGAATGATGGATTAATATAGAATTTAATATAGGATTATATTAATATAGGATTTAGCAAGAGACTCTTAGAATGTATTTAACACTCATATGTAATAAGACCATTTAATTAAGCATTTATATCCTACTAATAAGGAGTATAATGTTATGCTAAGTGAGTGATACTATAAAACTTATTTTAGAGAAACTTTCTAAAATCATTAATACTTTGTCAAAAGGAAGTATTTTATTTCACTAATTGGATGGGTGGGATTTATACATGTCACACCCTGAATTTCAACCTATAGCTCGTAATCAATCACCAAAATTAAAGGATAAATTTCTTCATTTCCATTTCTCCCAAAAGATTAGAAAAATCTTAATACTTATAATTACAAACTCTATTTTGTTGCTTTCATCTGTGAAACAAGTGACTTCTCATCATATCCCGAGAAAATTAGCTCATAATGTATACCATCTAAGAACATAAACTGAGAGTTGTAGGAAATTGGATAACAATATGATTTTGCAGAAAGATAAATCTTATTTTTCTTCTATTCAGCTGAACTTCTGGCTGGTAAAAATGGGAGAAATGCTGGATTCTTTGCACATTCAAATGCTCCACTCACTATTCTGGTGACAATGCAATAGAAACACAAGAGCCATAGACTCTCCCCTCTCCACAGGCCATATTCAGGTGACTTTGGGACTTGGGGAGAAGAAATAGAGGAGAAAGGAGGTATTCTTGGCTTCCCTTCTCTCCTTTATATTTTAAACTCATGTAAAAGTGTTAGTAAAGTAAAACAAGATTCCACTTTTAACATCGTGTGTAAAACTAGCCCAACTGGCATCTAGAGAAAGAAAGTGCTGAACAAAGTCAATCCAATGACCGACCCACTTAGGTATTTTTTAGACGATTCACTTTGAAAACTGAATATTCACTTCTGCATTACCAAAATAGTAAAAGATTCAGATGAATAGTATGAACGTCTATTCCATTGCAATCCAGTAATGAAACCAATAACGGTTCCTTGGGTCTGAGTAATCACTACTACAGTGTTATCAAGTTGGCTACTTTGAGAGAAAAAAAAATATTTCCTGCCAATCATGATGGCACATGCTTGTAATCCCAGTACTTGGGAGGTTGAGATGGGAGGGAGGATCACAAGTTCACGAGGGGCCTCCGCAACTTAGGGAGGCCCTGCACAACGTAGTGAGACCCTGTTTCAAAATAAAAAATAAAGTAGGGCTGGGGGTATAGCTCAGAGGTAGAATGCCCCTGGGTTCAATTCTCAGTACCACACACGCACAAAAAAAGGGTTCTTTTGTTTTTTCCTTCATTTTTGAGTCTCAGTTCTTACTGTAGAGTAATGCAAATAGAACATAGTTATAAAAGACTGTAGAGGGGGAAAAGTCCCCAAATCTACAGGTAACAACAATTGTAGGTGTTGAGAAGTTGAAACAGAAACTTTTCATAAACTCAGATGTAATTCAGCCATTAATTCCCGACATACATGCTAACACTCCTCATTTTATTACAGACCCCCCCAAAACCCACTCCAATCTACAGGTTTCGTTACACTAACAGAGGCCTCCGAGTTCCTCCGCCTAAGCTGGAAAGTGAATGTAAAACTCCTATATGCTGCACTCACGAAGCTGGGCAAAGCAGTGGGGGTTTCAATTAAAAACCACAGGAACGGAAAGGAATACGTCAATAAAACCACCGACTTGTAAGTACTGCACACGAGTTTGCAAACAAACACAGCAAGCCTTCTTAGAGTATGAGTCTATTACTGTAGATTTAAGCGGGATGTGTGATGGCGGAGGTAACTATCTCAGCGCGGTTTTCTCTCATATTTTTTGCACAGGGGAACACAAGGTTGCATCCTGGGTTCCTTGAAGCCAACGCAATAAAGAAACTGCCTGAGAATTGTATCACGGGAGTGGGGAAAAACTGAAATGACACCAAATCTGCCTTGTAAGTACAAAGATCATCAACGTGAGAGAATTTTAAGGCTGAACTAATATGCAATTGGCAATGCTGACAAATTTGTTCTTTCAAATATAGATATCAGCCTAATATCCGTTGCAATTTCCTGGTTTTCACTATAAGGTTTCAGTAAACAGCACTGACAGGGGCGGCTATTTGTTGGCTTAATCAATTGGTTATAGAAAAGTATAATCGGTCCATAAAATGTAACGTATTTTACAAGGCTAAAATCAGAATAGAGGCTGTCACGTTAACAGGGCCAAGGGTTGAATTTATAATTCACGTGCATAGCTGTGTGATTTTTTAAGAGCCATGTGTTGTGAGCCTATAAGTGAGGACAGCTATGTGGGAAAAATTGGATCGTTTATCTGGATAATTAATTAGGCTAAATGTGGCTTAACTTTACTACCAGTTAGTAACCAGTTTTAAATACATTGGCTTCTCATTATGTTTGACCTGTTCATGAAATTAATCTTCTTGATTACCTACCATGTGAAGAAGTTGTTCTGAAGCTCAAAGAAATATTTATGATATTTTTACTTAAGGATCATCTCAGTTGACTTTGACAAAAATGCTTTTATTTTCTTTCAAATAAAACCAAAACAGAAACAAAACAAAAATCATGTTTATAGCCAGGCATAGTGGTGCACACCTTCCTTAGTCAGCACTCCCAGTACTTGGGAGGCTAAGACAGGAGGATCACAGGTTTAAGGCCAGTCTCAGCAACTTAGTGAGATGCTCAGCAACCTAGACCCTGTTTCAAAATGAAAAATAAAAAAGGCTGTGAGTGTAGCTTGGGGGTAAAACACCAATGGGTTCAATCCCTAGTACAAAAAAATTTTTTTTAATTGAAAGGTAACAGAAATAAAAGTGAGCCTCATTTAGTCCTAATGTCTTGATGTTTGTCATATCGCAGGGTCTAATGAAACACAGTGGCAGACACAGCATTTATTGTGGGGTTTATTTGATGGAGGGCTTTATTTGCGAGTAAAAGATAAAAGGCTGGGGATGAAAGCAAATGCCATGCTTTCTAAGGTTCATATGCATTGTAAAGGATATACAAAGTGGTATTTCAGAAAACTCAGAAGTTGTTAGAGGCCTTCTACTTCCTAAACAATTAATTTTCATGAATTATAAGTTTCAAAGGGGTTTGATAGAAGCTGAATCTTCAACCCCTTGGTTACCTCATCTATCAGTTGTGGAGTCCTCTGATTTCTACAATGATGGAATCTGACAATCATGGACTACATTCTTGTGAGGTCAATATATAAGCATAAACTAGTTTTAAGTGGAGTAGACTCTGCCTGTATTTGAAAATAGAATCTTTTTGTTTGTGTGTGGTACTGAGGTTTGAGCCCAGGAGCAATCTACCTCTGAGCTATAGCTGTAGCCCTATTTTATGTTTTATTTTGAAACAGGGTCTCACTAAGTTGCTGAGGTGGGCCTCAAACCTGCAATCCTCCTTTCTCAGCCTCCCAAGTACTAAGATTACAGGCATGTACCACCATGCCTGACTTGAAAATGTTATCTTAATGATTAAACACAGAACCCAGGACAAGTTCAATCATAATATATTCACTACTATGTCTCTGGGTGTTTTATATAGAGTAGTTGGGAGGATAAAAGAATTAATGAAATTGGGATATTAGATATAAACAAATCTAAAAGCTTGATTTTCTAAGATGTGCCCTTCTATGCTTTTTCTTTTTAAACTAGAACTTCTTCATCATGAAAATCATGGGAAACACCTTGTTCTCTTTGGCACTCTAATTTTGAGATACATCTCTACCACATAAATATATATATTTTATTGGGTAGATTGTAAAAGAAAAATTCAAAAATCATTATTTGATCATGAAAGTCAAACACTTCTGAGAATCCATAGTTGTTGCAAATTAGAATAAAAGAGCAACTATGATTAGCCTTTGTTCCTAACCTACTAAAATATACTATTAATAAAATATCAAAATTTCAATAGTGTATTCCCTAAATGCTAATTAGTTATATGCAGGTAGGCATTAGATTATTAAAAAGCAGTTAGCACAAAGCATACTGTAGTAGCTGGAAGTAGTTATTTACCTGATGTAATGGGCATACAAATTAAAAGGTTAAAGCTAATAATAAGCTGAAAAAGATAAACAAATTAAGAAACAATGAATTTATAATTTGTAAAATGGCTTGACATTTATTTAAAACAAGGAATTTTGCTAAATCAGTTCCCAACATAAAACACAGTCTGCTTTATATATTAAAATGTATACCAATTAAAAATTGTAATGTTTTGAAACCCCTAATATAAATATTGTGACTCACAGTGTTTATATCAAATTTCAATAATAATATAATAACACAATAATAATGCATTGGTTATAGTTAAATTACTACTTTGTTCCAGCATTGTTAAACCATTTTGACACCCGCTTGCTTTATCCAACACTTACTGCAGAATTGTCTTTTTAGTCCCAAGACAGATTGATGTCCCATGCTCAACGTAGTGTATTAAGGATCAAGATCTACTTGAACCCAAAGATTATGCATTCTCCCCCAACTACAGTTGAGTATATAAGAAAACGGACACACACACTCAATGTAGTATATAGTGGTGTGTTCTGGGGACGGTATGGAGAGACTGCATCAGCATGAGAAATTATTTTTTGCTGGCGAGGAATTACAGAAACCTTGATGGAAAAGGAGGTTGTTGAAATAAGCATTGACACATCCATAGGATTTCACTGGTCCAATATATAGAAGACAATGACACAGACAAAATGGAGTTATAGAAGAAAAACAAAATGAATGAAAAGAATGTTCTAGGCTTCTCAAGTAGCTGTTGACATCTTCCTCTCTCTTCAACATCATTCCCAAAATATTACTCTCCTGGCTTTTTATGAAAAAGCATGTTTCTTTGAGACATTGGACATATAGGTACACAAAATAATAAACACAAACTAAAGAACAATTATGATTGAATATCCTAAGAAGCTAATGCCCTCCAAATTAAATATATGAAATAAAAGATTCAGTTTGAGCCTATTAAAAACTTAGACAGCATAAATAACATTTTCTGTGTATGTTTCTTTAGCTTGTGCTATGTTATTTTATATATTTATGTAAATATGCATAATTTTATAATATATAAAGGATAGTTTATACTATTATTTTGATCTTCAAATATCTCAAACTTGTGGTCAAAGATCAAATTTAATTATTTCGTCTTCTACAAATGGTATATTTATGTCAGTGCTAATTTGGAGAATTATACATTGAGCACAGGAAAACAGGGAGTATAAAAAATAATAAACTATTAGCAGACAATATTAATGACCCAGAGACATGTTTTTCCTAGAGATATAGACTTATCTTACTTTCTTAGCCAGTTAACTTAGACATTTTGTTTTTTGTGTGTGGTACTGGGGATTGAACCCAGGGGAGTTCTACCTCTGAGCCACACCCCCAGCCTTATTTTTATTTTTTAGTTTGAAACAGGGTCTCACTAGGTTGCTGAGAGACACTCTTCATTGTCGAGGCTGTCCTCGAACCTGCAATTCTACTGTCTCAGCCTTCCAAGTACTGGGATTACAAGTGTGCGCCACCACGCCCGGCTAGACATTTTCATAAGTAACAAAAAGAGATATGAAAAACTTTACTGTCAATATTTTATATCAATTTCCTCAAACCCATAGTATTAATTACTGGTAATGGTTATGGCTATAAGGTTAACATTATGATGGAGCAAGAGCCTCCTGAAACATGACAACCTCTCCCACAAGTGACAGGATTTGGAAATAAGGTCAAATTGCCTGAGCTACTTTGGAGTTATGAGCATAAATTTCAGCATATATGCATATATATATGTGTGTGTGTGTGTGTGTGTGTGTGTATGCTCATGTATATATATATACATACATGTATATGCATATGCATGTATATATATATATATATATATATTCATATAGGTGCATATACATACACATGTATATATGAGTCACATTTAAATTTATACTGAGCTCACATTTAAAAGCATTTAATTGGTGAGGATATCATTAATGAATGATCATTTAGGAAACTCATAAGACAAAATCTACAGAAACTCTTATCTACCAACTCCAAACTCAGAGATAATTATTACTTTATAGTATTTTCTGCTAATATTGTTATATACATATATGTTTATGGTATTGAACATATCAAAATGAAAATAAGTCTTCAAAAACCAGTTACATGAATGCTTTTGAATTGATAAATATTTTTAAAATAGTTTAAATACTGCCTAATATTTCAAGTATGAATTTATCAAAACATTTCACCACTTTCTCAAATTATTGTTAACCCTAGTAATGAACAAAGCTGTAACATATATGTGACCAAGTTTTTCATTATTTCCAAGGACCAAATTGCTCAAAGTTGGATTCTTGCATCCAAGTGTATTGACATTTTTAAAGCTCTTGATGAAGTAAGAATATAATATATACCGTGTCTGAGATATGGATCTAAATTATTTAAAAGATGAATAGTTAGAGAGACAAATATTTTGCTTAAAGGTCATCATAATATAAGATCAAAAATTAATTTTACATAAAACTTTTACTAAGCTATAGTGTGCCCAACAAACCACTCAGAAAGCATGCACTACATTTGAGCAGTACTTTCATTAATGTGCTGTTCCTCAAGCTAGCTTAGAGCTATGATTAATATTATTTGGCAAAATAAAAAGAGAAAATAATTATAGCAAATAAACTTCTGTCTGAAAATGCAAAATAGCCGTAACAAAAATAAATTGGTTGAGTTTTAGATTTCATATAAATTTATCAACCATATTCACACCAGTATCAAATCTAAATAATTATGTTTTTGAAAACCGTGTGCCCAACCCTATCCGCCATGCATCTGAGACTCCGGAGGCATACGTGGCATTCGTCACCAGCAAACCACACAGCCCGGTGAGCACACCCCTGCCAGCTGGCTGGACACAATGGGTGAGTGAGGGAAAGCTTTCCCATGCCTGCCATGGGAGCAGCAAGTTGGCAGGGGGCCTCATAATCTTCCATAGCCAACTGGCACCTGGAAGCTCCTCAGCTCTCAAGGGGTGAGCCACGCGCACCGAGCCCAAGCCATCAGCCCTGGTTGCTAGGGAGCGAACCTTTGGAAAGGCATTCTCCCAGAGAAGCAAGCAGAACCCGCCCTTCATGAATAACTGCCTCTCTCGCAGGTTCAAGCATGTCAGTAAACGCAGAAACAGGAGAAACTGGCACTGATCCTGAGGTTTGCTTGCTCATTTTATTTACACACTTATCTGTTGACTTTAAGCAATGCTTTCAAGGATATTCAGTAGAATCTCTACCAGCTGGTAGGTCATCAGTTCAGTCCAGTCCGTCTTGAACAGGCCTGTTTTGTAATCATGTTCTTGATCAAGTAAGAGCATCTCCATCCAGGCTCAGCAGAGTACTGGTTTAATCAGCACAAGGTAGAGCCACTCCACTACTAAAAAACATCTTAGATTTTGGCAAACAAACCTAAAATAACCAAAACTATTGATTCTCCAGCCTAGCAATGAAAAGTTCAAGTGAAATGAGAACTCTGTGCATGTTATTTTTAACTCTATTTATTTTAAAGAACTTTCAGGCTTTTAAAAATATACAAGATGTATTGTGAACTTCTACCTCTCAATCACCCAGCTTCAACTATCAATATTTTTATCTTTTTCACTCTAAGCTTTGTTTTTTTGTTTGTTTGTTTTGTTTTTTGCCAAACAAAATGTGACTTCCAGGAATCTTCACTAATCACGATGTTAAACGGGCCAGGTGCGGTGGTGCACATCTGTAATCTCAGCACTTGGGAGGCTGAGACAGGAGGATCACAGCCAGCCTCAGCAACTTAGTGAAGCCCTCAGCAACTTAGCAAAACCCTGTTTCAAAACAGAAAATAAAAAAGGACTGGGGGTGTAGTTCCGAGGTAGAATACCCCTGGACTCAATACCCAGATACCAAAAAAGAAACAGAAAAGTTAAAAGAGTATTTACCAAGGTTTGCTTTTCATGCAAAACTAGTCCTGAAATTGTTTTATGGGATGCATAAAAAATTCAAAAAAAGGAGAACTGTATGTTAACCCCCTACTTTGAGATTCACAATGAACATTTGTGCTACTACACAAATCTTTACTCTGCTAAAGAAGCTGCATTTGTGTTTAAAACAATGTGATAGGTGATAGATCAATTGATAATTTTCATAAATCAATTCACACATATTAATAGTCTGCTGAATTAATGTTAACTTAAAAACATAACCAGATTTCTTTTTAAAAATATGGTAGTTGGAATGCTATCCTTTTATAAAATTAAATTTTATCTAGCTACATAGGCTCCTAGACGATCAGATCTAGGTATGATTGATTTGAGACCAAGGAAAATAGCAGATTGGGAGAAGTATCCATGTGCTTTTCTTCATGGATGCAAATTTATTCATTCATTTATTCATTTATTTATTTTTATTTTTTGCGGTACTGCGGATCAAACCCAGGAGCATTCTACCTCTGAGCTACACCCCCAGCCCTATTTTTAATTCTTTATTTTGAAACAGGGTCTTGCTAAGTTGTAGAGGACCTCACTAAGTAGCTGAGGCTGGCCACGAACCTGGATCCTCCAGTCTCAGCCTCCCAAGTACTGGGATTACAAACCTGTGCCACCACGCCTGGTGCAAATTTATTAATCTCCTATTTGAAAGTGTGTTCCAGGTAGATTGCAGTCTTCATGCTCAAGGTAGGTGACTCTTTCATTAGTAGCTACATTGAGGCTATTATCCAAAGGTATGTTCATAAGGGTATTCTGCCCATATCTTTATTAACTGGGTCAAACATAACAGTCATAGATTACCAAGAGCCTCTGACACACATGTAAATTTTTTATACAGCATTATTTTATCCACATAACAGCCCTAACGTTGGATGCGTCTTCATTTTCATTTTCTTTCTTTTTTAAAAATGAAAATTTTAATTATGGAATAAAACATAATAAGGGCCAAATATAACAAACATATAGGTAGGTTAATATGTCATAAGACAAACACCTTTGAAACCAGAACTCCATCAAGGAATAAATAGAACTTTGACAGCTACTGCACAGGTAACTTCACACGCCCTGTCCCAGCCACACTCGCCTTTCTCCCGCCATGAATAACCACTATTTTTTATAATAATTGCTTACTGGTGGTCCTTTATAATTTCATCACGCAAGTGTGCATCTATAGTCAGGATGGCTTGGTCTTGCCCATTTAAAAAAAAAAAAAACCTGCTGTCTTTTAAGTTTCTTGTCATACAAAGGCTCCTCCATTCTTTACTTTTTCTTACAGTTTATTTGTTGAAGAACGCAATGTATTTGACTGAGATGAGTTGCCATAATCTGTATTTCATAGATTGTCCACTCGTGGTATAGATAGCATGCTTCTGAGTCCACTGTATTTCTTGAAATTCACAGACAGACCCAAGACCTTGATCAGACACATGTTCAATCCCCTTAGCAAAATGATAGACTGTGCAGGGTTCTTTTATCAGGAGGCATAGAATATTACGCTGTGTAGCTTTTTGTGATGTTTGTGGCTGTTGAAACTCAATGCTTACATCCATTATTTCATGAAAAAATGGTGATATTCATTTCTCTTTCATTTACCTACTTTTCTCTTTTTCCTTTTATCAGGTGCTTTCTCTCATCTAGCATTTAGCTACTCAATTGCACAGTTCACACAGGAAAAGAAAGATCAATGCTTGATTCTGCTTTATCCAATTCTGCTTTCCCTTAGCCCGTGAAGATAACCAATTCATTTTAAATATCATTATGAAACTCTTGGATTTAAGTGCATCCTATGGCTTTCAATTATTTGCAGTGAGTTTTTGGTTTTGGTTTTGGTTTGCACAAACTGTCCCATTTTTAGCCAGTAGAAGTTTGAAGTTGTTTCCTCAGTTACTCTGACATAAGCCTCGGCATCTTTGTTAGTGCATTTGCTATCTGGGATATCAAGATTTCCCAGGCACATTTTTGTATATTATTTGTGCTGGTTCCTTTTAGTGGAAGTTACATTTCAAGATCATTATACAGCCGCTCCGGATGCTCATTATGACAGGGCTGGTGATTGTTTCTAGGCCACTTTAATGAACAGAACCAAGACTATAATACACATGCATGATGCATGGGGAGACATGTGCACACGCACACACATGCACACACGCACACTTTTACATTAAGATGCTTCATGTGTTCCTACTGACACCTTTTCAAATTCAGGACCAAAAGACTTTTGTTTGCTTCTTCCTTTGCATTAACTTAACTTCTATATTATATTTACATTTCCTTTCTCTCACACTGAGAAATCTGGTCTCAATGATCCAGGAAATAATAAACTATCTTCTAATTACCCACTTACCTTATCCAACATTACTCAAAAAACAATTTCAGAAGAGCAATCCTATTCCTACAACCAGTAGTGTAATTGCTGAGAACATTTTTTATGATGTCTATCCCAATTTTTAGAATATTTTTAATGTTATGCAGTTCATTTTGTTTTATTTATTTTGTTTATTTCGTATGAACCTCCATACTGTTTTCTATAATGGCTGCATCATACATTCCCACCAACAGTGTATAGGGTTTCCAGTTTCCAGTTTCTCCATATCCTCTCCAACACTTACCTTTTGTTTTGTTGTTGTTTGCTTGTTTTTTGTTTTGTTTTAACCATAGCTATCTAGACTGAGACTGTTTCTTTTTTAAAAAAAATAAAGGCATGCACTGATTCCTCAAGGGAGTTTCCAGCGTGCTCCTGAGTTCTGCATCTTTCTTCCTTCCCTAGTTATCCCTGTTTCTAAGACATTAAAACCAGCATTGACTTTCAGGGTCCACACTTCCCTTCTCTAGCGTGCTGATAGCATAGACACAAACTGTATTCTTCCTTGTCCTGCTCAGTGGCCATTGTGCCTGGTCCCTGTCCACCTCTACCCATATGTCACCAGTGCCCTGGTCCTCCTTTTGCCCTGCTCCCTGCACTACTTCCATGTGTCCGACAGCCCAAGGGCGCGCCCGCCCAGGGCCTCTGCTCTTGTTATTCCCTCTGGCTGGGACTGTCTTCCACCTGCTGTTCACTCCGTTGGCTCTCTCATGCCCCTCAGACATCTGCTAAAACGTTATTTTATCAGTGAATGTTTTCTGACCACCCAGGATGAAATAGCAACCACCATTTACCTTATCACCTTGCCCCTAACTTTTGCTGTTGCCTTTGAATTCATAGTACAATATGATACATGTTTCTTTGATTTGCTTTTTTAAAAATATCTTCCTAAACAAGGTTTACATTGCATACAGGAAAGCACTGCATAATGTTTGTTTGCTGCTGAATCTTCAGTATATAAAACTATTCCCAGCACCGAGTAGGTGCTCATTGACAAACAAAGGTAATGAACGAGTGATGTTATTCTAACACTAGAGGGCTTCATACTTTTTCTTAGAACATGACAATAACAGAGTCAGTGTTAAGGGATAACACTGGCAAAGATATGATATATAAAGAGCTTCCCATTGATATTTTATCTTTTCCTGTACTAGGAATTGAACCCAGGGGTGTTCTACCTCCAAGCTACACCCCCAGCCCTATTTTATTTGTTATTTTGAAACAGGCTCTCACTAAGTTGCTAAGGGCCTTGCTAAGTTGCTGAGCCTGGCTTTGAACCTGAGATCTTCTTGTCTCAGCCTCCCAAATACTGGGATTACAGCTATGTGCCACCACACCTGGCTCCATTTGATGCTTTAAAATAATATGGATTGATCTCACTCATAGTGAAGTATCAACAAGTGGAACTTGGAATCAGAATAAAATGGTAGCAATCAGAATCTGAGGAATGTGGGGATTTGGGGGGATGTTGGTCAAAGGACACAAAATAAGTTCAAGAGTTTATTGTTCCTCATGATGACTATAGTTAATAACAATATATTGTACATTTGAAAATTGCTGAGACTAGGTTTTCAGCGTTCTCAGTGCACACAAAAATATGTATGTATGGTAATGCATACGTTAAATACCTTGTTTAGCCATTCCACAATGGACACATATATCAAAACATCATGTTGTGCATGCACCACAAATACATAGAGTCTTTACTTGTCAATTTAAAAATAAATTAAAACAACAATAAGATAAAACAATGTGGATTCAGTGCAGTTTCCCTGACGTTGAGCTTGCTGTGATGAACTGAAGACTCGGCATGGAATGGGGAAACACTGCTTCTGAGTGTCAGCTAGGTCATCCAGACCATTTTAACATGATGAGCCTCAGTTTCCACATCTGTAAAAGAAGGGAGAACTTAAAATTACTATAAAATTAGAAAAGGTATAACAAAAAATGTGTGGCTTCACTAACATGGGTGGCTAATCCGCTGTTGCATGCAGCGTAGACCACCAAACCTTCAGGTAGAACCACCAGTGCAGGAGGTCTGCTGGAGGCCCCAACTGAGGGAATCCAGCTCTTCTCTTCGGGTTCAATTGGAGAAGTGACAAGTCTACCTTGCATGCATTTCAAATTTCATAGGACAGTTTCATTGTTAATATCCACTTGCAAAATTGTGTGGAGCGAGGTGTTAAACAGCATGTATTTTTAATTTAAAATCCATTAGCATTCCACATAATTAATTAGAATTTTACACTCCAGTGGCTTTTGGTTCCCTACAGAAAAATGAGCACACAGAATATAATTTGATTTAATTTTTGTTCTAGGTTTAATCTACCTTAAACTTTTTTAAATATCTCAGGAGAAAATGTAACTGCTTAAAATTTTGTGGTTTTCTTTAGCAAACCTAGCATTCTATTCTGGCATTCTTTGGGAGGAGGGACAAAAAGCTTAGGAAAGTATAGAGCAAAATATTTATTCAGGTTTTTAATTCTGAAACACACAGCCCCGTATCCTCACTATGGTGTTACACTTGAGCAAAACACAGAGAGCTTGTGAAATTTTGCCTCTGAATTTCATACCCCTGTCTTATTAGAATTATAGAACTCCACTTTCACATAGGTCTTTTTAAGTCTCAGTCTGAACCACTAGAATGATCTCTTACAAAAGGTATTGCATGAACTTGACATTCTTATAGCACATTTATTGTGGCTCAGGAGGCCGAGTACTGGGCCATAATTCCATTCCATACAATTTCCAAGAGCCGCTGCTGTGGGTGAGTTTCCTGTTGGATTATTTATAACCATGGAGTTAAATCATGAGGTTTAAAGGGCCTTGGCAATTGCTTTGCAATGATTATAATAAATAGTGGGTCTTTGGAATTCATCGACTATTTGGTTTAGTGAGTCACCTATCAATTTTTATAACATTTTTTATCCTCGTATTTCCTTTAATGTCCTGCCTTCTTTTAACCACTGTTTATCCACAATCTCAGGAGCCAACATTTTCCTATAGTATTTGCTAGATATACAATCATATTTACTTATTATTCACCTAATAAGGCTTTTCTATCTTGCATTATTGTTACACGGACTTCTCTTTCCAACACTTAAATTATGTACAAAATCATTCATTATCTACTAAAATGATTATAATATCATGATGTACTTTCTATAAAGGGCAATTAATTTCAACATAAGACTGTGGTAATATAAACTAGTGAAACACACACATATGTCCACACAAGTACACACACACATACATGTATGGAGACATATACAAACTGTACAGACTTGTTACATTTTCAAAAAGCTTATGAAATAGCAAGCTTTGAAAATTTTAATAAAACATGACATGGTTGTTCCAGATCCAAATTTAAATGAAAGACTTGGCAGATATGGCTATTTTATAGAATTTAGGCTAATTTTAAACTGCTTACACATATATCATTTTAATATAAATGGTGGCTTCAGGCTTGCTTTGGCTTCTTATAAATATTCAATTCAAATGTGGAATAATTCTGTAGATCACTCACTCACAACTCCAAATTTTTAATATTAAGATTTTTCATATAAAACAAAATATTAGGAAACAAGTGAATTAAAAGGGACACAGACAAGACCAGGTTACTGTGTGGAAAAAAGTGCTATTCATTGTTTTGTGTCATAATGTGAATCTGCTAATAACCGTGAGGATAATTGACACTGTAGGAACAAATATAAACACACTTAATGAGGTTATTGATTTTTCCCTAGTAAATGTTCTTACACACTTTATATTGTAAGCCTATCACTAATGATGTATGTCTTTTCATTAGAGTTGGCATAATAAAGATGACAATTAATTTTTAATGTATCTGTTAGTAAAATTTAATATTGAAAAATTAATAAAGCAAGCTTAATTTCGTTGCTGAGTTTATTATTAGCATTACGTGTATCAGCAAGCAAATTTACCGCTACAAATATTTATATCAGGCAACTTGGTTAGAAAAGCTGTGCTGATCCTAAATCTCCTTGGAGCTGGTCAGTAGATAAATGAAATGCAGTTCCTCAAAAAACAGACCAAAGTGCAGAGCTGTGGAGTGGTATAATCCTACAGGACCCATTTCTCCTTTGATGCAGACCATTCATGACAGGCGTACAAAGGTCAGCCTGTTGAGTAAAAGTTTCCTGATTGGTTTTAAATGAATTGCAGGCTTCTGCGTGGAAGCTTTTGGATCAGCTGTGAAGTCCTCGCCAGGCTTCTTTTGACAAGGATTGTAGAAAAGAAAATTGTTGTTCCTGTCTACTTATACCAGCAACTTTAATATATTCTTTTTTAGGTCTTCTCCCCCTGGAAGATACATATTAGTATCCCCATTCTGTAGCAGAGAAAACCAAGCATCAGAGAAATTAAGAAGCATGTCATTCGTTCATGGAACCCCAATTCTAGAACAACCCTGGGTCTAATTCCAGCATGCCTGTTCTTTCTAACTTGAGAAACTTACGGCCTTTTTTTTTTTAAATTGAACTTGCGAATATGTAAGGATTCTGAATGGGATGAATCCGTCATTTTATGAAAGAAAATGTTAAGCTCAGAACACCTTGCTCATGTGATTAAATCTAGAACAGATTTTGTTTTACAGCCATTCATTCAAAGACATTTTGAAAAGTGGCTGGCAGGTAGGCTATGCATTTTTTTTCTCCCTCTACACAGTACATGATACAAGCATCCCTCTGGTCTATCATTCATGAGTATTATATCTCTAGGAAAGCATTGATATTAAGTGGTTAATCTGTTGCTAATTTCCACCTTTCTATGGAGATAGGCAGAAAATCTAAGAGAAAGTAAATAGATTAAACAAAACAACAGCCTAGTTCTCTCCATTGAGGGTGGAATAAAGTCTTTCAAAAGTTAGCAAATTCATCAGAGGCACAATAATACTGAATATGTTCCTGACATAACGGTTTTTATGGAGAAGAAAATAGAAAACAAAAAAAAATTTTGCATCAAGAATCACAAGGTTTCTTTTCCGACAATATTAAGTCAATTGCCCAAAATACATCCATCTCTATCATTCATTCATTCAAGTCATGTATTTATTCACTTACTGTGTTCATTTATTTAATTTGGGGTACAGGGTGAGCATTGGAGATCAGAGAAAGCTTACAAGACCACTAAATACATATCAAGACTGACTGACCTTGGATCCTACACTGCCTGAAAACAAAACAAAAAAACCTGCACAGAATAAATGTTACATGATTTAAATTGTGGCTCCATCACTGCCAGCATTGGGAAAATACTTTATCTCATAAGTTTGTATAAAGAAGACACTGACATCATTTAAACAAATAAAGGACTAGGAATATTTTTAACAAACAACTAAGAAGATAAACTAATAAAAATGCAAAGAAAACTGCAAAAATGCATAGTAAAAAATAAAAGTACTTTTTAAACAAAAATAGGATATAACTAAAACTAGATATATCTATTGTATAACCATAAATAGGTTGAGAATAATTATAAAAATTATAGAATGGACACATAGAAAATCAAAACTAACAAAATTTATAGGAAATGAAATGAAAGTAGGTCCCTTGACAAGGTAAAATGGAGGCCAAAAAAGTGAGGAAACTAGACTAAGAAAGACAATTTGAAATTCAAATGGGACCACAAAAACACACTAATAACCAAGGCAGTATTAAGCACAGAGAACAAAACTAGAGGCATCAGATTATCTGATTTTAAAATCTACTACAAAGCCATAGTAATTAAACAGCATTGTACTATAAAAAAGACATTTAGAACAATGGAGCAGAATAAAGACACCAGAAATAACTTCACATATTTAGGTCATCGATCAAATTTTTGACAAAGATGGTAAGAACACACAATGAGGAAAGGATAAATAATAAATGGTGAGCCGGGCGTGGTGGCGCACGCTTGTAATCCCAATACTTTGGGAGGCGGAGACCAGAGGATCCGGGTTCGCGGCCAGCCTCAGCTTTCTCTCTCTCTCTCTTCCTCTCTCTCTCTCTCTCTCTCTTCCTCTCTCTCTCCTTAGTGAGGCCCTCCCCAACCTCGTGAGACCCGGTTTCAAAATAAAGTATAAAAAATAGGGCTGGGGGCGTAGCGCGGAGGTAGAACGCCCCTGCGTTCAATCCCCGGTACCGCAAAATAATAATAATAATAATAATAATAATAATAATAATAATATAATAATAAATGGTGGTAGGAAAACTGAATATCCATATATCCAAATGTAGAAGAATAAAATCAGACCCTCATCTCATATCCTATACAAAATACAACTCAAAATAGATTAAAACTTTGAAGGGAAAACAAAAACTCTAAGACTACTAGAAGAAAATATAGGGAAAAAACTTCATGATGTTGGTCTGCACAATGTTTTCTTATATGACCCCCAAAATACAGCCAATAAAAGCAGAAATAGACAAATGGATTGCATTGAACTAAAACACTTCTGCACAGCTTAGGGAAATAATCAACAAAGTGAAGAGACAACCTAAGAATAGGAGAAAATATTTGCAAGCCATACATCTGATAAGGGTCAGTATCCAAAATATATAGTGATCAGGACAGAAGAGGGACTTTAGATAATGGAGGAGAGGTACCAGTGGAGAGGTAGAGGGGGTCTAGGGGAGGGTGGCGTTGTGAAGGAGGGAGAATCAATGAAGGAAACACTTCCACTGACATTATGTACGTATATGAAATTACTAATGCCAATCTCAGTCTCTTGTATGGGGAAGGGCAGGGAGTGGGGAGGGAGCTGAGGGGAAAGCTCACCAAGTACTATGTGCATGTGTGTCCCTAGGTATCTCTCTGAACTACATAACGATGTGAGATTATAATGCACCAGTAAAGGTATTTAAAAATAGTAAGAAAATAGGTAATAAAAGTATTTAAAAATAGTAAGAAAAGAAATAGCCAAAATAAAAATATTCAAAGAACCCAGATGAACATTTCTCCAAAGAAATTAGTTAATATTACTAATCATCAGGGAAATGCAAATTAAAATCATAATTAGGTATCACCTCTTTCTTGGTAAAATGGCTATTATCAAAAAGATGAAAGACAAAAAGATCTTTTGTACATCATGACTATAGTTAAAACCAGCATATTATATACTTCAAAATTACTAAGGAAGCAGATTTTTAACTGCTCTCAGCACACACACACACACACACACACACACACACACACACACACAGGTATGTAGGTAATGCCTATGTTGAATGGCTTGATTTAACTATTCCACAATGGAAACTATTATGGTTTGATCCTAAATGTCCCCCTAGGTGTTAAAATGTCCAGTCTGCAGTTGATGACATAC
>PVJS01032339.1:0-22839 GCA_004027185.1 Glis glis | reverse complement strand
TTTTTTTTTTTTGCAGTACCGGGGATTGAACCCAGGGGCGTTTTACCTCCGAGCTACACCTCCAGCCCTATTTTTTTTTTAATACTTTATTTTGAAACCGGGTCTCACGAAGTTGCGGAGGGCCTCACTAAGTAGCTGAGGCTGGCCGCGAACCCGGATCATCTGGTCTCTGCCTCCCAAGTACTGGGATTACAAGCGTGCGCCACCATGCCCGGCCAATGTAGGATTTTATCCAGCAGAATTCTTCAACAGTGAAGGAGGAGCGAGGCGCAGTGGTGAATGCCTATAATCTCAGTACTTGGGGTGGCTGAGACAGGAGGATTGAAGGTTTGAGGCAAGCCTCAGTAACTTAGCAAGACCCCATTTCAAAATAAAAATTAAGCTGGGTGTTGTGGTGCACATTTGTAATCCCAGTACTTGGGAGGCTGAGATAGGAGGATCTCAGGTTCGAGGCCAGCCTCAGCTACTTAATGAGGCCCTCTGCAACTTAGACCCTGTTTCAAAATAGAGAATAAAAAAAAGCCGGGCGTGGTGGTGCATGCTTGTAATCCCAGTACTTTGGGAGGTGGAGACCGGAGGATCCGGGTTCGCGGCCAGCCTCAGCTCTTGCTCTCTCTCTCTCTCTCTCTCTCTCTCTCTTTCTCTCCTTAGTGAGGCCCTCCACAACTTCGTGAGACCCGGTTTCAAAATAAAGTATAAAAAATAGGGCCAGGGGCGTAGTGTGGAGGTAGAACGCCCCAGCGTTCAATCCCCGGTACCGCAAGAAAAAAAAAAAAAAGAATAAAAAATAGGGCCGGGGGTGTAGCTCGGAGGTAGAATGGCCCTGCCTTCAATCCTGTTCCATTAAAAAAAAAAATAAAAATAAAGGGCAGGTATGGTGGTGCATGCCTGTAATCCCTGTACTTGGGAGACTGAGATAGGAGGATCACAGGTTTGAGGACAACCTCAATAACATAGTGAGACTCAGCAACTTAGATCCTGTTTGAAAATAAAAATAAAATAAGTCTGGGGGTGTAGCTCAGAGGTAGAATGTCCCTGGGTTTAATCCCTGGTACCATACACACATACACACACACACACACTCAGAAGGAAAATGATATAGGATAAAAACTCAGATCTACATGAAGAGGGGAAGAAAATCAGAGCAGAAATAAATGAAGGCTAAAAAGTATTTTTTTTTTAAATTTTAACTCATTTAATAGATAACTTTGTTCAAAGTAATATTAGCAGCAGTTATGGGTGATTGAAATGTTAACAACAGTGGGTTTGTTTTGTTTGTTTTTGTTTTGTTTTGGGTGGTAGTGATACTGGGGATTGAACCCAAGGGTATTCTACTCCTGAGCTATACCCCCAGCCTGATTTTATTTTTTTACATTTTGAAACAGGGTCTCGCTAAATTGCTGAGGCTGACCTTGAACCTACTATCCTCCTGTTTCAGCCTCCCAAGTACTGGGATTACAAGCAGTACACCACCATACCTGGCTAACGTGTTTTCAGGGATGGGAGTAAGGAATTGGGAATACTCTGTTATAACGTACCTGCACTACCACGAAACAGTAGTGTTCTTTGAAAGCAGACTTAGTTGTAAATATATATTGCAAACACTCGGGCAACCACTAAATTTTTTTCATCCAACAAGAAACCATAACTTTATTAATGATAGAAACAGTACAAATTTCAAACCAAGCATCAATTACTCTTTTTTAAACACCAAAAAAAGGTCTTTGCTTTCAGATGGTTACATTGTTAATCCATAATAGCATTTACAATATCATTACTGTTGTTCTTTAGGGCTCAGACTGCCCTTGCTCTCCACACATTTGCTTGTGACATGACCAGTTCTATGTCTTCAACTTCCACACCTGTTTCATCAACCTCTTCCTCTTCACTCTCGTCTTGTAAGACTGGAGTCTGTGTTTTCTTGAATGTGTGAGACAGCTTCACCTTGAACTTTGAATTTCTCAGCAGCTCCTAACTGTGCTTGCTGAGATAAATCTTCAATCTTGGCTTCCCCCAAAACTATGTAAGTATCTGAAGCTGGGCTCTTATAGACATCTGGTTTTATGATAACAAAGAGGATATTCTTAGATTTCCAGATAGTGACTCTAGTAACCCCTGTAACCTGTTGAAGACCCAGTTTTGACATAGCCTTTCGTGCCTTTTCACTCCTACTTGGGTTTGCTTTACTGTCTGGTTCTTCATCGATTTCAGCTGCTGCTGCCGGCTGGGCTTGTGTGGTTGCTTGTGTGGAATCTTGTTCCTCAAGCTTTGGTGTTGATTCATCACTGTCCAGACCCTGTCTCAGCCTGGGGCTGTGGCAACTCCTGCTCTGTAGCAGGGACAGTTTCTGTGACTTCACCGGGCATTTTGTGGAGAGAATGCAGGACCGAGATGGCGGCAGAAAGAGACCACTAAATTTTTAAAAATATATAATTACTATGCTAAAAGAAGAGAGAAAACAGAATCATAAAATACTTATTTAAAAGCAGAGGATCTGTAATGGAGCAACAAAATACTTGGGGCAAAGAAAAAAAACTACAAGGAGATATAGATGATTTCACTACAATAGTTGGAGACTTCAACATTCTCTGTGTTACCGTTTGGAGCGATGCCGTGGGTTCTTGTTCTTAGCTAGTTTAGAAAAAGTTAGCCAGAACTGCACTGTTGCAAGCTTGAACAAAGTTTTATTATTACAGAGAGAAACGGGGGACAGAGTAATCAAAGCACCACGCCAGAGGTGACACAGTGGAGTGCCTTGAAAGTAAGGCACTGATGCCTTTGAACATACACAATTTTTATAAGAATTAATTATCTCTTGTTTCTTATCCTGCTTAACCAATAGTCTTTTCCCACCAAAAGCAGGTGTAGATCAGCCAATTAAACCTTTTTTGCTAGCCTTCTTTGTTCATCCTCACAGGGACAGATAGGTTTGATATCACTGATCAAAAGGTATTGCTTGGTTAGCAAGGTCAGGAAGCTGTATGTTAAAAGCCCGCTTTATTCTTTGTTTTTATTTTCATTAAAGTTTAAAGCATGTGTATTGCCCACCTGTGTCCTTGGTGAGTTCTCAGTATCTCCTTATCTCTATCTGCTAGAAGTTACTTATTATATTGAAAACTTGTTTTATAATAAAGAAAAGAAAGAAACAGGAATATAGTCTTTTAAAGTATGGAGGATTTGGGACTATAACTTTTGTGTTATTAGTAATTAATATTGGGTTAATATAGCTTGCTTTTTCATCTTTTAATGTTAGTCTTAGCTGTTGTGAAAGTCTATAATTCTTTTCTAATTGCATGTGTCTGTGCTTGTTACATTCAGTGTTTAGCTGGGCTAACAGCCAACTTTTAGCTGACCAAGGTCAACGTTGGCTGCAGCTCTTGGCTGACAACTTAGAGACAGAAAAGGATTTTATTGTTCTGCCCGAGTATGAGAGCTTGTTCTCACTATTAGCAACTGATACCTATTAGCAATCAATGCAGGCCCAATCCCCATCACTCTATCAGCAATGGACAGATCCAGTAGGCAGAAAATCATAAGGACAGAGTTGAGCTCAGCCCCTTAATCCACTAGATACAATTGACATCTATAAATTGCTTCGTTCAACAGCAGAATTCACATTCTTCTCAAGCTCACATGGAACATTAACTAAGACAGACCACATCCTGGGCCATAAAACACACTTTAACATATTTAAAAGAATAGAACTCAGCCAGGCATGGTGGTGCATGCCTGTAATCCCAGTATTTGGGAGGCTGAGACAGGAGGATTGCAGGTTCGAGGACAGCCTCAGCAAGTAGCGAGACTCTCATCAACTGGAGAGACCCTGTTTCAAAATAAAAATAAAGCCAGGCATGGTGGTACATGCTTGTAATCCCAGTACTTGGGAGGCTGAGATAGGAGGATCACAAGTTCAAGGGCATAGCTCAGAATGCCCCTTGGTTCATCCCCAGTAACACACACACACACACACACACACACACACACACATACACACACACACACAGTAGAATTTATACAATGTAAACTCTTAGGTCACAATGGAGTTAAACTAGAAATTAATAACAAAGGTAGCTGGAAAATACTCCAAATACTTGGAGATTAAATAACACGCTTCTAAATAATTCATGACTCATAAAAGAAATCTCAAGACAAATCTTAAAATATTTTGAATGAAATTAAAATGAAAATACAACTTGTCAAAATTTGTGGGATATAGCAAAAGCAATACTTAAAGGGAAATTTACAGTACTGAATGTATATAGTGGAAAAGAAGAAAGACCTAAAAGCAATAATGTAAGTTTCCATTTTAGGAAATTAGAAAAAGAAGAGCTAATTAAATACCAAGTAAAGAAAAGAAAATTAATAAAAATTAGAGCCAATTAGGCAAGAAATCAATGAAACTGGAAGTTGGGAATTAATAGAGAAAATCAATGAAATCCAAAGCTGATTTTTTTTTTTTTTTTTGCGGTACCGAGGATTGAACCCAGGGGCATTCTACCTCTGGGCTACACCCCCAGCCCTATTTTTGCATTCTTTATTTTGAAACAGTGTCTTGCTAAGTTGCGGAGGGCCTCACTAAGTAGCTGAGGCTGGCCACGAACCCGGATCCTCCTGTCTCAGCCTCCCAAGTACTGGGATTACAAGTGTGAGCCACCACACCTGGCTCTATTCTTTATTTTGAAACAGGGTCTCACTAAGTTGCGGAGGGCCTCCCTAAGTAGCTGAGGCTGGCCGAGAACCTGCAATCCTCCAGTCTCAACCTCCCAAGTACTGGGATTACAAGTGTGTGCCACCATGCCCAGCCAAAGCTGGTTTTTTGAAGAAAAAAACAATAATATTGTTAAGCTACTAGCTGGGCTACCTAAGATAAAGAAAAAAGAGAAAACACAAATATAATGAAAGAGGGGCCAACACTATAGATGCCATGAATAGTAATGATAAGGTAGAATAGAAGAAATAAAATTTTAGGTAGAAAGGAGACAAGACGGGAAGGGAAGGAGTAAAGCTAAAGTCCTAAGCTTGCCATGCAGGCTTGCCTAGGACATGCCAAAAAGAAGCACAACCCATATCTTTAAAAACACAAAGTGGGCTAGCTTCACATCTGAAATTCCTGAGTAGATTAGTTTTGGAAGAGAAAGAACTTCACCTTCCACCAGAACTCCAAAAGATCACACCTGTTGTTACACTCAGCTGGCCACCCACTGGCCAGCAGGCTCCTTGTCTCCACTTTTCTCTGCTCCCGGAAGACCTGTCCCTAAGGAATCAACATCTTCTGCCCACGAAAAAACTTCAAAGAAAGGAGGCATTTTCCCGCCAAGTACCTCTAACCAACCCCCTCCCCATTTTCCAGTGCCTATAAAAAGAGACTGTAAGAATTCAGGGCTGCTACTCTCACATCTTGAGGTGGCCCGCGTTTCCCTTTTCCTTGAATTAAACCTCTGTCTTTTCTCTGACTGGCGTGTGTTGAAATTCTTTTCTACACAGACCCAAGGACCCCGGGGACCCTGAGGTGAGTTTCCCCTTGCCAGGCCGGGCGACTCCTTAGGACTCTCCACCGAGCTATCGAGCTCACCCTGACAGTAAGAGGATAATAAAGGAATACTATGCACTGCTCTATGCTCACAGATTTGATAATTATATGAAATGGGCCAATTCCTTGAAAGACACAACCTGCCATAACTCACAAAAAGAAACAGCCAATCTGAACAGGCCTATATTTGTTAAAGAAATTGAATCAATAATAACCTTCCATAACAGAAGGTTTTAGGCCCATATGGGTTCACTGATGAATCCTACCAAACACTAAAGAAAGAAATCATACCAATTCTCTACAATTGTTTCCACAAAATAGAAGTGGAAGGCTTCCCAACCCATTCTATGATGACAGCCTTACCGAAATCAGATTAAAAATATTATAAGAAAGAAAAGAAACCAGGCATGGTGGCACATGCTTGTAATCCCAGTACTTGGGAGGCTGAGACCGGAGGATCCGGGTTCGCGGCCAGCCTCAGCCACTTAGTGAGGCCCTCTGCAACTTAGTGAGACCCTGTTTCAAAATAAAAGAATAAAAAATAGGGCTGGGGGTGTAGCTCAGAGGTAGAATGTCCCCGGGGTTCAATCCCCAGTACCAAAATACAAAAAAAAGTTAAGGTGGATTAATGTAATCTATCACATCAATAGACTAAAGAAGAATAATCATATGATTGTATAAATAGGTACAGAAAAGCATCTGTACCATCCTTAAAGAAAAGGAGTAATGCCACAATCCTGAAATGCCTCTTTCAGTTCACAAGGATCTAGCCAAGCCCAGGGAACTGTGACAGCCGGCCAGGGCCAGAATGCCTGGATAAGTCCTATCTAGAAGGACACTGAATTTCTTTTATGTATGCTAGGACCCACGGCAAGCAGTATTATCTGTAGGAAGCTGCTTTCTTGCACACACAGCATGACATCTGCTCCTGGGGATGCTGGTCATACAAGTAACAAAGCAAACTAAGCCAATTAGTGGCACCACTGCTTCTGTAGCCTAGCTAGGAGAAGCCCTTTCCCTGTAGTAATTGGTGCAGATCAGAGCACAGTGCAGAAGAAAGTGCACCACAGGGATAGGAAGTGCTGTTTTCTGGTGAAGCCCAGAGGCGTGGAGAAATGCAGGTGCGCCAGTCCAGGCTGTTGCCACTGGATCTTCACAGCATTCTTCAATAAACCCTATGAAGCCGGGTGTGGTGGCGCACGCTTGTAATCCCAGTACTTTGGGAGGTGGAGACCAGAGGATCTGGGTTCGTGGCCAGCCTCAGTGCTCTCTCTCTCTCTCTCTCTCTCTCTCTCTCTCTCTCCCCCCTTAGTGAGGCCCTCCGCAACTTCGTGAGACCCAGTTTCAAAATAAAGTATAAAAAATAGGGCCGGGGGTGTAGCGCGGAGGTAGAACACCCCTGTGTTTAATCCCCGGTACCGCAAAAACAAAAAACAAACAAACAAAAAACCCCTATGTTTCAATTGCCGTCGCCAGGCATTTTCTTTGGATTCTTAGCAACCTATCCCACTGCCCTAACACAACTGGGCTTTGGGACAGACAGCACCTGCTGAAATTCAACACTCATTCATGATAAAAACTCTCAGCAAACTAGGAAGACAGGTGAACTTTCTCAACTTGATAAAGAACCTCTACAAAAAAGGTCTACAGCTAATACCTTACTGCCTGGTGAGAGACTATACAAGGCAAGGTGTCTGCTATCATTACTCCCATTTAACACCATACTGGAATTTTTAACTAATGTAATAAGACCAGAAAGGGAAATAAAACTTTTTATAGATGGGGAAAGAAGATAAAACTCTCCCCCCCCACACCACACATGATAGTCTGCATAGAAAACCCCCCAAAATCAGAAAACAAAACAAAAAGTTATCGTAAGCAATTATGGCAGGTTGTAGGATACAAGGCCAACAGAAAAACGTCAACCACTTTCCTATAAGCTAGCAATGAACAATTGGAATTTGAAATTTGAAAAATGTGTGCAGTGGAGGCAGGGAAAATTGGGAATTTTGTTAGAAAAAAAGGAACAGGAGAATGGGCTAAGGAAGTAAATTGAGGCTGCATTGTGAAGGACCAAGGAGAATGTTGGGGTCTGTTTTTTAGGAAAACTCCGATTTGCCTTGTGCGGGCAGTGTAGAGGATGGACTGTATAGGGGAGGCCAGGGGAGCTGGTGTTGCCAGAGGCAGGGGCACTGGCTCAGAGGCTATGAGCCTCATTTGCCAGAGATAATGAGGGTTGGACGACACTCTTGGCAGTGGAGACCAAGAGGAGATGGCATTCATTCATTCAGTAAATGACTTGAGTAGGTACCTAGGTGTCAGGCACTGAGGATACAGAGAAACAAAAGAGATCACCCACCCACTGGGGGGTTCAAGTGGCGTTTAAGTGACAGAAGTTGGTGTCTGATTGGATGGGGGATGGGAGAAGGATGTGATGAGACAACGGAGAGATCACTGATACGTGGATTTTCTATCTTCAACAGGTAAGTGATACTCGTTGGACCTGTTGGGTAGAAAAGATCTAGGGACATCCAAATGAACATGTTTAGTGGGCAGTGGAAGATCAGTAGTAAGGGAGACATGGAACTACAGCTTTTACTCTGGGCACAGATTCATTTCTCTTCTCTGGAGCTAGCAAATCAAGTGTGAAATAGCTGGGGAGGGGTTTGTTTGTTTGTTTTTGTGGTACTGGGGATTTATCCCAAAGGTATCTACCTCCAAGCTACACCCCCAGCCCAGCCTGGCTTAAAAAAAGGCTTTTAAATAAAACTCAGGTAAGTTTAAGAAACCATGCTCCTGACATATTTTCCTTCCAAAATTTACATAAAATACACTTTTCCAGTCTAGTAGTCCAGATTTTTTTCCTACTCAGCCCACCATGTAGGGCTATCTGTGGCTGCAGATACATTCTTCTGCCTCCAGATGTAAACAGAGGGGGGGAATTAATGGTATGTTTATAATATTTTCTCTACACACTACTGTTGGATAGAAAAATACAAAATTATAGCCAGGCATGGTGGTGCACGCCTGTAATCCCAGTACTTGGGAGGCTGAGATAGGAGGATCATAGGTTCAAGGACAGCCTCAGCAAGTAGTGAGACTCATCAACCTAGATGATGAGTCTCTGTTTCAAAATAAAAATAAAATAGGCTGAGAGTGTAGCTTGGAGGTAGAATGCCCCTGGGTTAAATCCCCAGTACCACACATGCACACAAAAAAAACTACAAAAGGAGAAAGGTCCCATCTTAGATTCTCCCAACTTCTGTTCCACAGTTCATGAATATGATGCTAAGGTGACAGTGTATGTAAGGAGATTTTTGTTTGCACTGAAGGAGACCTGGGGAAAGACAGATTTCTCTCTTTATTCAGGAGTTGTCAGATGGGTGGTGCCCCTCGAAGCCCAGAGATTTTGTGGGACAAAGACGCTCCAGAATCGCGTGGCCATGTCTTGGCTGTGTTCTTGTCTTCAGTGGCAAACTCCTAGCTCCTTCCCAGTTTGCTATTGTAGTTTTAGCTGAGGCAGCCCCTGGATGCCACTCGACCTCCAACTTCACCATGGGTTAGCTACCTTGTTAAAAAGAAACACTTTCCAGGTGTGGTGGTGCATGCCTGTAAATCCAGGACTTGGGAAACTGAGACATGTGGATCGCAGGTTTGAGGCCAGCCTCAGCAACATTGTGAGGCCCTCAGCACACCAGCAAGATGCTGTTTCAAAGTAAAAAATAAAAAGGGCTGGGGGTGTAGCTTGGAGGTAGAATGTCCCTGGGTTCAATCTGTAGTACAACAAACCAAACCAAAACAAAACCAGCGGCCGGTGGTGCCTGTGGCCCAAGTGGACGTGAGCTCTGAACAATTGGTCAGGGTCGCATCTCGCATCACAGTTGGCACAAGAAGACAGACCGATATGATTAAGGAAAACCCAGTCCATTTTGATAGCTGAAGTTCTAAAAACCCTGAGCATGAGCTGGGTGTGGTGGCGCATGCTTGTAATCCCAGTACTTGGGAGGCTGAGACAGGAGGATCGCAGGTTCGCGGCCAGCCTCAGCTACTTAGTGAGGCCCTCGCAACTTAGTGAGACCCGGTTTCAAAATAAAGAATAAAAATAAGGCTGGGGGTGTAGCTCAGAGGTAGAATGCCCCTGGGTTCAATCCCCAGTTCTGCAAAAAAAAAATAAAAAAAAGAATAAAAAATAAAAAAACAAAAACCCTGAGCCTGAGCAAGATCCACTCTGCCTCAGCTCTTCGCTCCTCTGTGGGGATGATGTTTCTCTGTATCACAACTCTCCAGGTTTTGGGAAACACGGGTTTTGGGGTCCCCTTGACATCAAGGCGGCAGCTGAAGCCATGGAGCAGGTGACGTTATGTAAGGAGAACTTGAGATGTGAAAGGAAAAAGCGCTCACATCTATAAGGCAGGGAAAGAAAGGGGCAGAGTAGGCGAGCTTGTTTTGTGTCTCCTAAGTTCCAAGTGCTTTGGCTTTTTTGATGAGGTAGAATAGAAAAAATAAACTATTAGGCAGAAAGGAGACAAATTGGGAGGAAAAAAGGAAATCTAAAACCCTTAGCTTTTGCAGGGCTTGTCCGGGACTTGTCTGAAGAGTCAAACAATGGGCTTGTTTCACATTTAAAATTTCTGAGGCGATTAGATCCTACAGAAAGAGCATTACCTTCTGCCAGAACTAGGACCCCGGAAAAAGTCACACCTCTTTGCTAGAAGAGCCCTGCACTCCGCTGGCCTCCCGACTTCATGTCTCCAAGTCTCCAAGCCTCTGGGATCCCTGAGAGTCCTATCTCAATACCTTTTGTCTAGCTTGGAGCTTCAGAGAGGAGGCCGCCATCCCATGGTCCCCCACTTCCTGCCATGGGCCTTGTGCCGGTATTGGAAAATTGCTCTGATATTAATTTCTAGTAAAATGTAAAAGGCAGTCATTCGGGCAGGGAGAGGCTGTAGCTCTGTACATTCCAAAAGTTCCCCCTCCCTTCTCTTCTACCCCTTTGTTCAAAATTATTAACCCATAGTAAGAATGTGAAGACAACTGAAGCCTCTAGCCTTAGAAGCACGTAGAGACTTAAGAACACCATAGAGGCAGTTAAGGCTTTAGCCCTAAGATCACAGTACACAGCCACACTGGCTGTAATCAGTGCCTCTGCTTCCCTCCTATTCTTTGTGACTCGGCCTCAGTATGAGAAAGGCAAACTCCATGTGTTACATCAAAGTGCCCATAGTTGATAGACAACTAATACAGCCCAATACAATAGGGGTAAAAACAAGGTAGATTATTGACCTCTGCGCTTAGTAAGTGCACTTAGCAGACTAGAAGGCACCACCTGCCTAAGGAATAAGTTATGCCTAAGAAATAAGTTACTAGCTCGTTGCCTTGGTAACGCTGATAAAACCATACCAATGTGAGAATTGTATTTAAGGGACCAGGGTAGGAGGGAGAGGAGAATTCTACTTTCGGGCTCTCCAGTGTGTCTTCCAGGCACGCTGCTTTTCCTCTTCTCTTTTTCTATCTCTTACTGACTTTGTAATAAAATTTTGTTAAAGCTGCAACCGAGCTGCCTGTTAGTTTTTAATTCCTCTCTTCAGACGATCTGATCTGAATTGAAGGAAAGAATCCACAGCGCCGCTCCCACCGTAACAGGCCTGGCCACCCCCCATCCCGTTCTCCAGGGGGCATATAAGAAAAGACTGTAAGGATCCAAGGGGGTCAGGCTCGTGCACTCGCGCTCAGTCTCTCTTTGCCCTGAACGGCGGCCTGCATACCTCTCTCTGCGCGCCTCTGAGCCCCTCCCAGCCGCGGTCTGTTGTGGCTCTCACACCCTTGAGATGGCCTGTGTATGTGTGTCCCCACCTTTCTTAAATTAAACCTGTGCCTTTATCTCTGACTGGCGAGTGCTAAAATTCTTTTCTACACTGGAGCCAAGAACCCACCAGAAGTCATCCATCTCCAATGACATTTTTCTTTTCTTCTTTTTTTTCTTTGTTTGCTTTTCCTTTTTCTTCTTCTTCTTCTTCTTCTTCTTCTTCTTCTTCTTCTTCATCTTCTTCTTCTTTGTGGTTCTGGGATTGAACCCAGAGATATTCTTTTTTTTTTTTTTTTGCGGTACTGGGGATTGAACCCAGGGGCATTCTATCCCCAGCCCTATTTTTTATTCTTTATTTTGAAACAGGGTCTCCTAAGTTGCGGAGGGCCTCACTCAGTAGCTGAGGCTGGTCATGAACCTGCCATCCTCCTGTCTCAGCCTCCCAAGGACTGGGATTACAAGCGTGCGTCACCATGACCAGGGACTGGGATTACAAGTGTGCGTCACCATGACCAGGGACTGGGATTACAAGCGTGCGTCACCACGACCAGCTCAGCATCCCTTATTCTTGACGTCTTCATCTCTTTCACTGCCCAGCGAACCCAGAGACATTCTACCTTTGAGCTACACCCCCAGCCCTATTTTATTTTTTGTTTTGAAGCAGGGTCTTTCTTGGTTGTGATGAGGTAGAATAGAAAAGATAGAAATATTAGGCAGAAAGGAGACATTGGGAAGAAAAATAAAGGTTTGAAGCTTTTGAGAGTTCATGATCTAACTCCACCCTATAGTGTGTATCCAGTCATGCAGAAGCCTTAATAAGTCCACACCTTTAATCACTCCTCTCCACACCTGAGATACTTAGTGGAAATATGATGGGTGAGGAGAACGAGGGTCACACCCCACTGCTAATCTGTTGCCAGGGAAACCTGAAGTTAAGAGAAAGGCCTGCCCTCCTCTGAGTGACCCTACCTCCTCCCTCTGCTAAGACAAAGCCCAGAGAAAGCGTTGCAGGGGGGGCGGAGGGGGTGGCGAATACTATTGTGCGTCCTGGGCCTGTGTCTCTACCGGCCATATTGGGTGGACACCCTCCCTACAAGGATAACCTCATACAAGTGAGCATCATAGATAATGGCGCCTTAAAGTCTATTTCACATCTCCAAGAATCCCTGTCATCCTTGGCAGAAGTCGTTCTATAAAACAGACGCGGCCTCGACCTAGTCTTCTTACAACAAAGAGGTCTATGCGCCGCTCTGGGTGAAGAATGTTGTTTTTATGTAGACCACTCTGGTGTTGTACGGGAAACTTTGGCAAAGGTCAGAGAAAGTTTAGCAAAAAGGAAAAGAGAATGAGAAGAAACCCAAGGATGGTTTGAATCCCTTTTTAATAACTCCCTCTGGCTCACCACCTTGATATCCACCCTTTTAGGACCCCTGCTTATCTTGTTGCTGATTCTAACATTTGGCTCATGCATTCTGAATAGGCTTGTTAGATTTGTAAAGGATCGCGTAAACACGATCCAACTCATGGTCTTGTGGTCCCAATATCAACCCCCGAGTACAACTGAGTTACCAACTCGTGAGCCACGATTGGCTCCACTAGCTACTAGTCAGAGGGGGGAATGAAGGACCAAAGCGACGCCATGACAGGCTTTAGTTAAGGCTTTATGTAAAATAAGCCTAAGTATCTGTTTTTCTAGAAGTTAAGTTTCTATAGCCTATTGCCCCATACCCTGATCTTGTCCCTAGCAACCCCTAGAAACAGCCAATCGGTGTCAAGCACACCTGGGTCTGGAATTCCAGATAATTTGGGCGAGGCCACTCTGACCAGAGTCAGCAGGCCCCCCCACCCATCCTAGACATTCCTGAGAAAGGTACTGTGGCCCGACCAATCAGCTTAAATGTCACCATATAAGGTTAATGCTTCCCTAATGATGACCCCTACCTAAGGTGCGAAAATTAAACCAACCAGGGAACGCCAACAAGCTTATGTTTTAAACTAACGTATCAATGTAAAGGTGGGGTGGGCTGCCTCCTTAAGGGATAAAAGCTTTGTTCTCGGAAAGCAAGGGGCTTCTCCCTGTGACCACTGCGTTGGTGCACGTTAGGAGCCCGAGCTCGAGCTTGAATAAAGGACCCTCGTGTATTTTGCATCGGAATCGGCTCCTGGTGGTCTTTGGTGGGCTCATGAACTTGGCACTTCGGTTGCTGAGAGCCTCCCTAAATTGCTGAGGCTGGTCTTGAACCTGCGATTCTCCCGTCTCAGCCTCCTAATGACTGGGATTACAGGCGTGTGCTGCCATGCCCAGCTTGATGTTTTATCTCACAGCAAGTCAGGCGTGGTGGCGCACGCTTGTAATCCCAGTCCTTGGGAGACTGAGACAGGAGGATGGCAGGTTCATGACCAGCCTCAGCTACTGAGTGAGGCCCTCCACAACTTAGGATCCTGTTTCAAAATAAAGAATAAAAAATAGGGCTGGGGGTAGAATGCCCCTGGGTTCAATCCCCAGTACCGTAAAAAAAAAAAAAAAGAAAGAAATTTCACAATCTATCTATAAGGTAGATAGTTCTGCCTCCCCTTGCCTGCCCCAACATACGAAATGGACTCAGAGACCTAGGAGGACTAGGGGAAATTATGAAGTAAGATTTTTTTTTTCAGGGCAAAATGTTGCAGATGAATCCGATAAGAAATGTGAAAAAAAATTTCTCACACATTTACCCATCAATATTTAATCAAATCTGGGTGTGGTGGTGACTATGCTTGTAATCCCAGTATTTGGGAGGCCGAGACAGGAGGATCACAGGTTCACAACCAGCCTCAGCTACTGAGTGAGGCCCTCCACAACTTAGTGAGACTCTTTCAAAATAAAGAATAAAAAATAGGGCTGGGGTGGAGCTCAGAGGTAGAATGCCCCTGGGTTCAATTCCCAGTACCACACAAAAAAAATTTAACCCAACTTGTGTCATATCGAATTTGATAATGAAATATTGCTTGCTCTGATACCTCCTATTTAAAACAGAAGAAAATCCACAACACAGATCCCTGAAGTCTGCGGTTGGGAAGCAAGGCATAGGGAGTTCTTTGCATAAAATTTTACTTTGTTAGCATTAATCATACTTGTAGCTAACATGAAAAGGAGAAAGAGTGCTGACTCAATCAATGTACCATGACTGTTTCAGAATAGTTATCTCTAGTCTTTTTTCCACCTCTTCTAAAGTTCTGGGATGAAAGTGCCAAATTGCAGCGGGGTGTAGTGGTACATACCTTGGGAGGTATAATCCCAGTACTTGGGAGGCTGAGACAGGAGGATCACAGGTTTGAGGCTAGCCTCAGCAACTCAGCGAGGCCCTCTACAACTTAGTGAGACCCTGTTTCAAAATAATAATAAAATAGGACTGGGGGTGTAGCTCGGAGGTAGAATGCCCCTGGGTTCAATCCCCAGCACCAAAAAAAATAAAAAAAAAATGCCGCCGGAAGTGCCGAGTTACTGTGGACCAAAATCTCCTGCTGAGAAACTCAACTATGTGAACAAATTTATGAGACTGACTCTTGAAGTTAGTGACAAAGGCATTTCAGTGAGAGCAAAGAAGCATAAAGTATTTTGTCAGGGACAGCGGGTGTAGCTCAGTGGTTGAGCACCTGTTTAGCATGCGTGAGGCCCTGGGTTCCACCCCTGCACCACACCACAAAAGACTCTTGTAAGTAAAATCTTTTATTTAGTTTATATTTTAAATGTAAAGTAAACACATTTATAAGCCAGAAAATTTGATAATACAAGAGCAAGGAGAAACAAAGCTGAGGGACAGCATTCATTTAAAACAAGTAAAAAATGTGATTACATGCCATCATCATAATTAAACAGATCCATCATATTTCATTTGCAAGAGATGGAGAAGTACTCAAGCTGAAGAGGTATTGATTGATTTTAGTTGCTTCGATAAGAGCTCTTCACCTACAAGGGACACAAAAAAGAATAGTTTTGAATTTTCTCAATCTACTTTCTCATTTTTAGCAAACTTTAACATTTTTTTTTTTTGCGGTACCGGGGATTGAACCCAGGGGCATTCTACCTCGCGCTACACCCCCGGCCCTATTTTTTATACTTTATTTTGAAACAGGGTCTCACGAAGTTGCGGAGGGCCTCACTAGGTAGAGAGATAGAGAGACAGGGCGAGAGAGAGAGAGCGAGCTGAGGCTGGCCGCGAACCCGGATCCTCCTGTCTCCGCCTCCCAAAGTACTGGGATTACAAGCGTGCACCACCACGCCCGGCTTTAGCAAACTTTAATTGCAGGATCATTTTAGATTTACAGAAAAGTTGCAAAGAGAGTACAGAAAGTTCCCATCAATCCAGCACGTAGCCCCCCCCCCACCTCCCTTAACATCACACATTACTATGGTAGACTTCTCACAACTAAAGAACCAAAATTGATACATTATCAGTCAAACCATACTCAGTTTTTACCTAACAGCCTTTTTTTCTGTTCCAGAATCCTATCCAGGACACCACATTATATTTAGTTGTCATATTTCCTTTAAACTGACAGTTTCTGGTGGGCGTGGTGGTACATGCCAGTAATCCTAGTACTTGGGAGGCTGAGACAGGAGGATTGCAGGTTTGAGAACAGCCTCAGCAACCTAGTGAGACTCTCACCAGTCTAGCAAGACCATGTTTCAAAATAAAAGTAAAATAGGGCTGGGGGTGTAGCTCAGAGGTAGAATGCCCCTGGGGCTCAATCCCCAGTAGCTCAAAAATAAAAACAAAGAAAAACCAAACCAAAACAAAAAACCACCACCAAAAAAAAAAAAAAACCCAAACCAAACCAAAACCAAAACACCAAACCAAAACAAAACAACAAACAAACAAACAAACAAAAAACCTGACAGTGCCTCTGACTTCCCTTGTTTCTGAGGCCTTGACAGTTTCGAGGATACAGGTCAATCATTGTGTGTAGTGTGCTTCTGTTTAGGTCTGTCAGATGTCTTCCTCATGGTTAGACTGGCGCGAGGAGTTTGGGGAGGAAGACCACAAAGGTCAACTACCCTCGTCTCAGCACTTCAGGGATGCGAGTCATCATACAGCTTATCACTGATGGTGTAGCTATGGTCGCTTGGCTGAGGTAGTTTTGTCGGGTTTCTCCATTGTATACTCGTTTCCCCCTCTTTTCCTACTGTACTTTGGAAGGAAGTCACTATGCAAACCAATACTCAAGGGGGTGGGGATATTAGGCTCCATTTCTTTGAGGGAGAACATAAATATTTGGAGTTCTGTGTGGGAGACTGGTCTCTTCTCCCATACAGAAATCCTCCTGCCACTTCTTTGCTCTCAAAATTCCCAATTTTCACCTGGGTGTGGTGGTGTACACTTATAATCCCAGTACTTGGGAGGCTGAGACAGGAGGATGGCGGGTTCGAGGACAGCTTCAGCAACTTAGAGAAGCCCTCAGAACTTAGTGAGACCCTGTTTCAAAAATAAAAAATAAAATAGGGCTGGGGGTGTAGCTCAGAGGTAGAATGCCCCTGGGTTCAATCCCCAATACCAAAGTAAATAAATAAATGTAAAATAAATATCTATGAGTCCAGACTAATATAAATGGTTGAATAAAGATTGAAACTTCAAAAAAGGGTATATATTGAAAGCAGGAAAAATTGGGATTTTTTTTTTTTGCAGTACTGGGGATTGAACCCAGGGGCATTCTACCTCTGAGCTACACCCCCAACCCTATTTTATTTTTTTATTATTGAAACAGGGTCTCGCTAAGTTCTGAGGGCCTCACTAAATTCTGAGGGCCTCACTAAGTTGCTGAGGCTGGCTTCAAACCTGTGATCCTCCTGTCTCAGCCTCCTAAGTACTGGGATTACAGGCATGTGCCACCATGCCCGGTTTAAATCCCTTTTAGTTCTTATTCTTTTCCTATTTATACCATATGTTTCAGCCAAGTTGGATCTAAGCTCATAAAGATGTTTTTCCTTTTCTTCCTCTATAATTTCATGGATGTTCTCACTGATTAGAAGCAGCATCCCATTTCTATTCATTTTAATTCTGTCCTGTATTAGGGTCACTGCTTGCCCCATCTGGTCCATGCCTACCCTGTCCACCTGTTGAACTTCCTGGGAGGCTGCCCTGTGGACTAGAGCAATTCTTGCCTGCCCTCTGCCTTTCTGGTGGGTTCAGCCAATGGGAGTTCTAAAAGGACCTGGGAAAACTTCCCTTGACCCCATCCCGCGAAGCTGCCTCAGGCTGCTCCATTCTCTCCGTTGAGAGGATACTGTCCCTCTTGGGCAGCCTTCTTCACACAGCTCTTTCCTGGGAGATGGGGACCTGCTCCCTCCTCTGCTCCCTGGGGCCTGGGGTGGTGACTGCTGTGCACCAGGGAATTGCACATCCTTGTCACTTTCCTCTACCCACACTTTTGCAATTAGTTTTCATTAAATCCCATCACAATCTGAGTGCCATCTATTTTTGTGTTGTGTACTGGTAACACGCTCCCTTGTTAGAATTAAATAGCACATCTTTCAAGAAACTGTCATTAATTCCTCTCACAAATGGGATCTTTTGCTGGGCGGGCATAGTGGTGCACGCCTGTAGTCCCAGTATTTGGGAGGCTGAGACAGGAGGATCACAGGTTTGCAGCCAGACTCAGCAACTTAGTGAGACCCTGTTTCAAAATAAAAAATAAAATAGGACTAGGGATGTAGCCCAGAGGTAGAATGCCCCTGAGTTCAATTCCCAGTACTGAAAAAAAAGTGATAATTTCTTCCTCTGAACATAAAACAGCACTCTGTCTAAAGGTATTCATCAAATTCTGCATTTTATTTAGGGGCTTATCTAATGCCTTTTTTATTATAAAATCTATAAGGACAGGGGAACAGTTTATTTTTGTCCCCAGCAACACCTAGTGGTATCTTGTACTGTACTAGATACTTGATACATTATTTGCTTCGTAAATGAACCATTTTTTACTTATCTCCCAGGAGTCATTTTTGTTAACCTGTACAAAGTCCTCATTCACTTCAGACAGGAAGTGGGATATTTCAAAGAATGGAAAAATTAATGTTTTCTTCCCATAATAAAGATGTATTCTACAGAGATAACTGGCAAATTTAATGTTGATTTCTACTTAACTACATCCTCAATAGCTAATCCTGAGAAAAATTCATTGAAAATGACTTGTTGAATTTCAGATGGTGAAATTCTATATAACATTTCCAAATAGTCTAAGTTTTCTAAATTCTATATCTACCTCTTTTTAAGGTCATCTTATCCAATAGGATTTTTTTCATATTTGTTTATTAATATATTTTGTTTTGGGATATTTATACATTTATTTATAAATATAAATACACACACACACACACACACACACACACATATCTTGGTTCTGGAGATTGAACCCTGGGGCATTCTACCTTCAAGCTACACCCCCAGTACTATTTTATTTTTTAGTTTGAGACAGGGTCTCACTATGCCACTGAGACTGGTCATGAACCTGTGATCCTTCTGTTGAGATTACATGCATGCGCCACCACACCCGACTTAAGTTGATATATTTTTAAAAGGTAGTATATTTTTATTAGAAATGCATACTTGTTTGTATTTATGTTTATAGACATTTGTATCAAATACTGTCCATGGGGCTTTTATTCTACTGAGTGGGCTGTGGGATCCTAGTAAATAGAGCTACGTATGTATGAATAAATGTCTATGTTTTATACAAAAACAAATTTGTATTATTATGTACATTTTTAGCTGTTTTGTCAATAAATATATTTACATATGTCTATATATGTAAGCATTTATCAAACGAAGCCAGTTTTGCTGAGGAGGACTTCCAGATAATCAGTGTAGCATAAATGCCCTGAGAGACATATGGAACCTCCTAGCAGGACTGGTGGTCCTGTGCTTTTTGCCTGGTCTTACACCACAGGCTCTATCGCTCCAACAGGACATATCTGTGTAACTTCACCTCACTAGATAGATGCTTTATGCCAGAATCCATCTAAATGTTATAGAATCTGTAGTTTCCATTCCCTCTCCTATTTTATAACTATTTACCAGTTTCTTTTGTCAAGTCATTTGTCATAGCAGGGAATGTACTTTCTACTTTTTTTGTACTTCAACATACTCTGGCATTTTACAAGTGGTAAGTGCTTCATTAATAGACCAATATAAAATGGGTATGGTGGTACACGCCTGTAATCCCACTACTTGTAAGGCTGAGAAAGGAGGATCACAGGTTCGAGGCCAGCCTCAGCAATTTAGTGAGACCCTGTTTCAAAGCAACAAATAAGCTGAGTGTGGTGGTGCATGCTTATAATCATAGTACTTGGGAGGCTGAGACAGGAGGATTGTGGGTTCTCAGACAGCCTCAGCAACTTAGTGAGACCTTGTTTCAAAATAAAAAATAAAATAGGGCTGGGGGTGTAGCTCAGTGGTAGAATGCCCCTGGGTTCAATCCCCAGTATCACTCACACACACACACACACAGACACACACACACACACACAAATACACACTCATGCACACGCACACATACATGCATACACACAAATATATATATGTATATATATATTACTGAGAAGTTTAAAAAATCCCATCCCTTCATTTACTTAAATATGGTTCAAAATATGAAACTATCTTCTTCATGAGAAGAAATCAGAATTGCTATTTTATTAAGATTGCATTTTGGGCTGAGTGTAGTAGCACATGCCTGTTATCCCAGTACTTGAGAGGCTGGACCAGGAAGACCACAGGTCCGAGGCCAGCCTCAGCAACTCAGTGAGACCCTGTTTCAAAATAAAAAATAAAAAAGCCTGGGGGTATAGCTCAGAGGCAGAACACCCCTTGGTTGGATCCTGAGTCCCCCCCCCAAAAAAACTGCATTTTGGGAGACTTGAAGAATTGTTATTACTGAATTATTATTCCAAACAATGAATAATCCACAAAGCCCTTAATTCTGTATCTAGAAGCCCACAGATTCTGGGAGGGATGTCTGCGGTGACTCACCACCAGCTCTTCTAGAAAATATTCATGGCTCTCCTCCTGTTGATGTCTCTCTTGATTTGGCAAAGAGAGCAAACAGGACAGCAGAGGGTCATCAGGTAGTCGTCACAGATAGATCCCTGGTGGAAAACACACAAGAGGTGGAAATGTGAAACGCAATGTCTGCAATGAAGACTCGTGAATGCTCTGGCATCTTGAAGAGTGGCAGAAGACACTGATCTTCAGAAATGTTCATTGATTTTTTTCCAGATAACTCTTGTCACTCTTTACAAACGAAAATGCTCCCCTATACTTTAAAATTCTGAGACTATAAGAAGATATCCGACCAAATGGTAAGATCATTTTACCACAGCACAGAAATCTAAATCATTCCCAATCATGGGGTAGCCAAATTGTTTTTCATTTGGTATTCATTGAGCGTGTGTGTGTGTGTGTGTGTGTGTGTGTGTGTGTGTGGTTTGATTTTTATTTTTAAATTTTTTCTTCTTTTGAGCCAGGCATGGTGGTGCACGCTTGTAATCCCAGTACTTGGGAGGCTGAGACAGGAGGATTGCAGGTTCGCGGCCAGCCTCAGCAATTTAGTGAGGCCCTCTGCAACTTAGTGAGACTCTGTTTCCAAATAAAAAATAAAATAGTTCTGGGGGTGTAGCCTGGAGGTAGAACACCCCTGGTTTCCATCCCCAGTACCACACACACACACAAAATTTTTTTTCTTCTTCTTGCACAATAGATCTTTCTTGGTTCCTCTTGTTCCCTTTCAGATGTTTCATAACTTATTTTGATCTGAGTAGTGATTCCCCTTAAATTTTTATCCACATTTATGTTTCTATTTATCTATCTATCAATATCAAACAAAATATGATCTTTTTTTCTTTCTGATTTTTTGGTACTGGGAATTGAACCCAGGGGCATTCTACTTCTGAACTACACCCTCAGTCCTATTTTTTCTTTGTTGTTTTGAAATGGTCTTGCTAGGTTGCTGAGAGTCTCACTAAGTTGCTGAAGCTGGTCTTGAACCTTTGATCCTTCTGTCTCAGTCTCCCAAGTACTGGGATTACAGGCATGCACCACCACCCCCAGCCTAGATATGATCTTCACAATACTTTTGTTTATTTTTCCCTTTAGTTTCCCAAATTTCATTAAAACCAGATGAAGTTTTGGTTTCAGATGGCTATTAATTTTTCAAGCCCCTAAGGAGCATTTAAAAATTCATTATGTAATAGGTAATAGCCCTTAAAAACTTAATAACCTTCATATTAAAAGTAATAATAGAGCCACACATGGTGGTGCACACTTGTAATTCCAGTACTTGGGAGGTTGAGACAGGAGGATCGCAGATTCGAGGATAGCTTCAGCAATTTAGTGAGACTCTCAGCAACCTAGTGAGACCCTGTTTCAAAATAAAAATTTAAAAATAGGGCTGGGGGGTGTAGCTCAGAGGTGGAATGCCCCTGGGTTCAATCCCCAGTACCACAAAAATAAACAAATAAATAAATGAATAAATAAATAAATAGGTAAATAGCTAACTAACTAACTAAATAATATAATAGCTGAAGCCGGGCATGGTGATCCATGCTTGTAATCCCAGTACTTGGGAGGCACAGACAGTAGGATCGCAGACTAGAGGACAGCCTCAGCATTGTAGTGAGACTCAGCAACCTAGTGAGGCCCTGTTTCAAAATAAAAAATAAATAGGGTTGGGGATGTAGCTCAGAGGTAGAATGTCCCTGGATTCAATCCCCAGAACCATACACACACAAAAACCAAACAAAATAATAATAAAAAAGAGCTCCTATAAACTGGGCATGGTGACGTACACCTGTAATCCCAGTACTTGGGAGGCTGAGACAGAAGGATCGCAGGTTCAAGGACAGCCTTAGTAATTTACTGAGACCCTTAGCAATTTAGCGAGACTCTGTTTAAAAAAAAAATTAAAAAGGGCTGGGGTTGGGTGTGGTGGCACATACCTGTAATCCCAGTACTTGGAAGGCTGAGACAGGAGAATCGCAGGTTCAAGACCAGCCTCAGCTCAGCAACCTAGTAAGATCCTATTTCAAAAGAAAAAATAAAACAGGGCTGGGGGTGTAGCTCAGAGGTAGAATGCCCCTGGGTTCCATCCCCAGCACCAAAAAAAAAAAAAAAAGGGCTGGGGATATACTTTGGAGATAGAATACCACTGGGTTCAATCCCCAGTACCAAAATAAATAAATAAAATAAAAAGAGCTTCTCTAACCCCAAACTCTGTCTATATCTATTATTTTATTTATTTATTTATTTATTTATTTATTTATTTATTTATTTATTTTTTGCGGTACCAGGGATTGAACCCAGGGGCGTTCTACCTCCGCGCTATACCCGCAGCCCTATTTTTTATACTTTATTTTGAAACCGGGTCTCACGAAGTTGCGGAGGGCCTCACTAAGTAGAGAGAGAGAGAGAGAGAGAGAGAGAGAGAGAGAGAGAGAGAGAGCTGAGGCTGGCCACAAACCCAGATCCTCCGGTAT
>PVJS01032338.1:0-22840 GCA_004027185.1 Glis glis | reverse complement strand
GAGGCCACAGTGAAGACCTACTTTGTACTAAACAATGAACAGCAACAAACTTGGGCTTTGTTAAACCCAAAGGGATTCTGTGAGATGGTCTCCAAGGAATGTTCCATCAACAGCCTTTACATTATACAAGAGTTCTAGCTGTTATCAGTAACATAAAGCTCCTTGTTGAGGATGTCATTTCAGTCTAAAATCAAGTAAAACTTTACCTCAAAATACAGCTAGTACTAAAAATGCACTGCAAAACATACATGATTATACTTATTTAGTGCATCTTCAGACATATAAAGCATAATTCCAATAAAATCTAAAAGTCTTGGAAATAAACTGATCAGCCGGGTGTGGTGGCGCACACTTGCAATCCCAGTACTTGGGAGGCTGAGACAGGAGGATAGCAGGTTCGTGGCCAACCTCCGCTACTTAGTGAAGCCCTCTGCAACTTAGTGAGACCCTGTTTCAAAATAAAGAATAAAAAACAAAAACAAAAAAAACCTGATAAAAAATGGAAAAAAGAAACAAGCATGGATTATCCAATTAAATGACTGTCACCTAAATTTTAGAGCTAACAGAAATGATTGAGAAAGTGAATGAGAAACTTAATAAAATGCAACTTCCTAATCTGCAAAATTAGAGAAATCTTTTTTTTTTTTGGTACTGGGGATTGAACCCAGGGGCATTCTACCTCTGAGCTACACCCTATTTTATATTTTATTTTGAAATAGGGTCTCACTAAGTTGCAGAGAGTCTCACTAAATTGCTGAGGCTGGCTGTGAATCTGCAATTCTCCTGTCTCAGCCTCCCAAGTATTGGGATTACAGGCGTGCAATACCTCGCCTGGCTGAAATATCTCTTTTCATGGACTTTTATACTTGTATTTGTAAATTGCCACTAGTCCCAAGAGAAATTCTTGACATTTAGAAAGAGTGATTTAGACATGTTTAGATATCATATTTGGTAATGTCTAATTTGTCTCCTACTCCTTGAGTATGCAAATCTGAGACCATCTTGGACAACAAATGGAGTTGAATGTATAATTGCATATGTGTTACACATCTTCATGCATTTTCCTGTGATATTTCCTCTCATTGTCTTTATTCTTATATTATCATCATTCTTGTTCAATATGAATTCATTCTGTTTCATTTTCAGACCTGAGTATTTTTTTTAAATGCCAAGTATTTAGAAATACATTCTTTTACTACCTACAATATTAATTATCTCTCCATTATAGAATCTGGGGGTGATTCAGAGGAATTCAGTTTTTACTGTTGTATGTGTGTAAAATGAAAATACTCAGCCCTCTTGAAAATTAATATTTCAAAGTGAGTTAATGCTCTCAAAGAAGAGAGTATATGTATTAAGATTTAAGATATAAGATCACCTCATTTAAAAAGAAGAATTTTTCTTTCCTTAGAAAAAACTAATTTTAGTTTAGAAAAAAGTAATTTTGTATTCATTCTCTAATAAGAACAAAAACCTCTAAAGATAACATATCTTCTTGTTTTACAATTTATCATAAAAATCTCTTTACATTAAACATAAGTTAGATACTATCCTTAGAGTTCTGCAATAAAGTGAATAGTATCTTTAATGATATAATCATGAGAATGGACACTCTATGGAAGATGAGCCAGGACATTCTGCTTTCTGTGGCAATCTACAGTATTTGACGCAATGTTAGCAATTTGATGCATATTTGTTCTACACACAAACATTTTTCTTACCGGTATTTACTCTCTTGTACCAATTTACAATATTCCAAAGGGTCTCTAGTAATCTCTAGGTTGTCCATAAAACTCAAGATGACATGATTTAATTCACATTAACTAAAAAAAGTATGTTACACAGGACTTTTGAAAGCAAATGTGCTGACAACGCATTAAAACAATCCTTCTACTCCTATTCAAAATCCGGAACAATGAGCTCATAATGTACATATAATAACCACATAAAATAATGTATAATATCAATTCAATATAGTAATTTTTAATCTTGGGAAACATTTTTACCATGGTAATGTTTGTTATGGAAGAAAAAAAAGCCCCTGACTTGAAAATATCAGTTGCTTACTAGGTATTTAAAGTATTAGTAACATATTTGTTTGTTGTGTGGTGCTAAGGATTGAACTAGTATGTGCTAGGCAAGTGCTCTACCACTGAACTGTATCCCCCACCCCTGAATACTGACATATTTGTATAAAAATGCAGAAAAATTAAACAATAAATTTAGCTCTAAAAATTAACTTAGGCTAAATTATCTTCATAATATATAATATTTTATAAGGTAATAACTATTTCTAAAAAGAAAGTTTGATTTTTCTTAAATCAAAGAATTATGTCATTTACCTCCAAAATCAGTATTGCTAGACTTGCAATTTTTGGAAAGCACATCTCAAATTCAAACTGGTAAGCTTTATGTGCCTTTTAATTGTTAATGATAAGATGATAATTCAAGAACTGGGTAAAGTATTGACTTTATGAATCACCCAGTCCCCTTGCTTATTTTTTCTTGCCCTCTCTTTTAGATACTCACTACTTGTTTATATCTTCAATCATAGGGGTTTAGGCACAAAATAGGTAAAACTTCTAATAGTTTATTTTTTATTAAGAAGGAATGTTAAGTGATTTTCCTGAGAAGGATATTTAACTTCCTGCCACAAAAATGGATTCAGAATCAACGGTAGATTTTGACTACCTGTGTCTTCTCATTTCAGCTGCCATAAGAAGTCAGCCGATACTGTGAAAGACTTGCTATTGTCAGGTGCACAAGAGAGAAAAAGACAGGAGTAATAATACTTTTCCCAATATACTGAAATCTTACTGAACTTTTGAAAACCAAGTCCCAGCATGTATGCAGAATCCTAAAACAAACATGAAATACAATTTTACAAGTAAGATGCAAATTCACTAGAACTTGGTAACAAACACTCTCAGTATTTCCTTGGCTGTTATCCTTACTCTTGGTATTTTGTGCATTATTACTTTTTATCTTACTTAGCAAAATTAGCTACTTAATAGAACAAAACTGTGCTGCTTAACTGAATTGTTTAGATTTTCAATTACTGAATGGAGAATTAAGCACAACAAAGAGGTTTTTACACTATTTATAACCAAAACATTCGCTTGGTAGCGAATATAATGTTTGTTTAAGCAGAAACAATTTAAATGCATTAACTCTATTTTTAATATAATTATCATAAAATCAGTTAACCAGAACTAAAGTGTGACAGTTAAAATATTGTTAAAAAATATCCTCCAATTTACAGAGAACTTCTATGCCATTTAGATTTTAAAATGTTAGGATTAACTCAACAGAACTATTTAGAATCTCTTTAAATCACTGCTGGTATTTGGACACTGAATGCATTCTATCATTAAAATATTAAAAGAAAATTACTGTACCTAGATCCCACGGCGCCATCTCCAGAGTCTTGGCTCCCAGCTTCACTTGGCGTGCTCACAGATTTGGAAGATGGAGACATAGGAGGAGGGACTAAATAGTGAAATAGACAGGTATCCGCTGTTACTACACGGAGAGGTTGCTCAGCTTATGACGTTTCAAAAATAATTTAACATGAAGTAATTAACAAAAAAGGAAAAAATAATGGCAAACCAAAAAACAAAATACATGAATGAAAATGAACAGTAGAAAGAAAGGGGAAAAGACAACGTTAACAATGCATGCTGAAGATTCATGCAATTTCTTTGGCAAAATGCATTTGGATTTTGTATTTTAAAAAGAAAAAAAAGGACAAGATTATGGAAGGACACATCTTCATCTCATCCAACACCAAATGTGGCCACTAATTTTCAAAGGAGAGCATTCCTTCTCCCCTTTCTAACTTCTAAATTTCAAGACCACCAGATTAGAAATATTATTTATAATTGCTGCCAAAATCAAAACCCTAAAATATACTTCATTAAGTTATTTAATTTGTTTTTCTAAGATATTTTAAAATGCTAATTTTTGTCTAAGTTTTTGCAAAATTAATATTTAAAATAATTTCATTTTTCCCCCATCAGAGAAATGACTGCAGGTAAAGGAATGGCTCCTTTAAAATGTCCATTAGTTTCCAGCAATTTGGGTGAAAAATGCAAACAGGCTATAAAACAGCATGCCTTTTATATACATGATGCATAACATAAAGTGATGCATGCAAGTTAAATAAGGCAAGACTTATGATAACTTCCTTACCCCAGTATTCAGAAAAAACTGAAGTGTACAGACAAAGATACAGACACCCAAAATATTCTTAATCCCTTCTTATAGAAAATACACATTTTCATAGTATATAAAATAAATAGCAAATGCTTTCCCCTAAGTTTTCAACTTTTAACATCATATAACAGCAGTTGACCATGCACATTTCATGCTATGACATTTGGAACACTTTTGGATTACCGTTGCAGGGAGTATAGGAGGATCGTCACTGCCATCTTCTGGCTAAATTTTACCATAAATGTCCCCAATCCCAAGTATCTCAAAATAATTCTTTAATGTACAATATTAAGTGACTAGTAAATTTTATATTGAGCTGAAAGCCCTTCTTTTAATAGTCAACTGAAGGAAAGGTAAGTTCCTAGCTATATAGGAACTAAATAAATAGTATTTAACAGCCTGTGTTTTGGGAATAGTCACATTCATTGGACCCTTAAAATTATTTAAGGGTTTAAATATTTATATATGCAGCAGTAAAAACAATGGGTTTGGTAATCTAACAAAATGTACAAAAACAGTATGATGAATTGCATCTTAAACACAGACACAAAACTGATGATCCTTTTTTCCTCAATAACAAATTCTATTGATAACTAATAAGATTAGAAGAAAAAAAAAGCTAGAATGTTTATTTCCTGAGACACAAGGTTAATTTTTGTTTAAACTTCAAAGGACAATAAAAATATAACCAGTGTTTCTAATGTTGTGATTAAACCTATCACAAACAATTATGTCAACTACAGATAGTCTCATATAGTTCACATGTGGATGGCACTGTTGTACTGGATGCTGTATATATGATCAAAGTAGCTAAAAATGCCTTCTGTCTAAAATAAAAGAATACTAATGTCACCTAGCTTCTCTTAGTTATATTTCCTCATTTTTTTGTCCACCTCTCATTGTGAGGCTTCCCCTAGTCTAACTTCCAACTGATATAGAAATATAGAGTAACATCTAACAGTTGCTTGCCTACTGTGCTATAAAGACAAATGTTTATTATAGTGGGCCCATAATGCTTTCATATTAAAGATTTTCAAAGAAGAAACTCTGTATTCTTTTTTTTATACTTCTCCTCTTCTTTTTTTTTTCCTAAACTCTGTATTCTTTAAGTTACATACTTAACTTCATACTTGGGAAAATAATTTTCCACATAAACATATCACAGAGAGATTGGGAGGAAAATAGTAAAATTCCCATAAACCTACTTACTTATGATGAACTATAGAATCCTTTCCCAGTTTAATATGCTTTTCCCCCTTTCTGGTGATTTCAAGTATTAATGATTCCACTCAACAAGTTCAACAATATCTTACTTGGTTAAGGCTGCATTTAAAAAAATATTAATCAAAGCCAGGCATGGTGGTGCACACTTATAATCCAAGTACTGGGGAGGCTGAAACAGAAGGATTGCAGGTTCAAGGCCAGCCCCAGCAACTTAGCTAGGCACTCCACGACTTAATGAGACCCTGCTTCAAAATAAAAACTGAAATAGGGCTGAGAGTGTAGTTCAGAGGTAGAATGCCCCTGGGTTCAATTCCCAGTACTACACAAAAAACAAAAGCAAAAACAAAATGTTAACCAAGCTGGGTATGATGGCACATGCCTGTAATCCCAGTATTTGGGAGACTGAGACAGGAGGATCACAGCTTCAAGGCCAGCCTCAAAAATTTAGCAAGACCCAGTTTCAAAATAAAAAACAGCCGGGCATGGTGGCACACGCTTTTAATCCCAGTACTTGGGAGGCGGAGATTCGCGGCCAGCCTCAGCTACTTAGGCCCTCCGCAGCTTCGTGAGACCCGGTTTCAAAAAAATATAAAAAATAGGGCCTGGGGTGTATCTTGGAGGTAGAAAGCCCCTGGGTTCAATCCCCAGTACCGCAAAAAAAAGTAAATAAATAAATAAATAAAAAACAAAAAGGGATGGGGGTGAGTCGGGCGTGGTAGCACATGCTTGTAATGCCAGTACTTGGGAGGCTGAGACAGGATCGCAGGTTCATGGCCAGCCTCAGCAACTTAGTGAGGCTCTCCGCAACTTAATGAGACCCTGTTTCAAAATAAAAAAATAAAATAGGGCTGGGGTGTAGCTCAGAGGTAGAATGCCCCTGGGCTCCACCCCCCCACCCCACATACACACAAAAATGGATGGGGGTAGAGCTTGGAAGTAAAATACCACTGGGTTCAATCCCCAGTATCACAAACACATAAAAATAAATGTTAACCAAAAATTATTTTATAGAAACAGGCTAAACAGTAATTATACATACATAAACAGATACATTAACCCAGCCATTTCTGAAAAAAAGTTTCAGAAAAAAGAATAAACCAAGAGGATGATGCTACCAAATTATCATGGTCTCCTAGCCAGAGGCAAAACAAATCACCATGACTTTAAATTTGTTAAAAAAATCTCCATCTCAGAACTATATTCTTAATGGTGAAAGATAGTTTAAAGTCAGCTGAGGGAGAGCACTCATAAGTCTCTAAGCTATTATCTAGCCCACCAACCTCATCGTGCAATAGTAAATAATGTATACCATAGAAGGGACTAACCTAGAAAAAGAAAATTACTATCAGTACAAAAGGAGAAATGTTAATAGAAAAAAAGGGAATACTAGTGTTATTTGGTGACTACCACATTTTAACCCAATTAGTCTAAAAAAAAATCAAAGAATATAGTAATTACGCAGTAAGGCAATGCTACTATATTCTCAGACTTCAAAAAACTCCTAAGAATAAATGAAAACATGCATTTGAGGAGGTAAAAACAGGAAACAAGCCGGGCGTGGTGGCGCATGCTTGTAATCCCAGTACTTTGGGAGGAGGAGACCGGGAGGATTGGGGTTCGCTGCCAGCCTCAGCTCTCTTGCTCTCTCTCTCCCTGTCTCCCTGTCTCTCTCTCTCTCCCCCTCCCTCCCTCCCTCTCTCCCTCCCTCTCCTTAGTGAGGCCCTCCGCAACTTCGTGAGACCCGGTTTCGAAATAAAGTATAAAAAATAGGGCCGGGGGCGTAGCACGGCGGTGGAATGCCCCTGCGTTCAATCCCTGGTACCGCAAACAAAACAAAACAAAACAAAACAAAAACAAAAACAAAAAAACAGGAAACAAAAACCCAAACTGAACTCATGGGCTCTCAAATCTAAGAAAAGATTTACTTCTGGAATTTTTAAGAGTGGCTTATGAGTTCAATTGACTTTGAAAATAACATAATCCATTAACTAGCTTTTGCCAAGTATTTAAAATGATTTATTTACCAAGAACAGTGATTCAATCAGATTACCTTTACCTCACAGCTCTGTGTACAAAATAGCCTAAAACAGGTTTAAGTAGTACAAAATAAAGGAATTAACATAAACATGTAAGTATGTTAATGAATTTAAGTCTCTTAGAAGTTTAGAGCAATGACACTACATATTCCTTCTTTGAGAACTAAGGGAGAAATATGAACTGAAAAAAAAAAACCCACACCATGGTATTCACCTATCATGTAGTAAAAATGAGTCTGTGATTCTAATTCTCTAGGACAAAAGTCAATCAAGAAGACCTTCCCTTCCAGCTAAGACCTTGGCCTTCCAAGGATATAAAATTTACATTGCTGCCTTTAGGCCTGTGAAGAAACAACTAGGATATTTTTAAACTGTAAGGCCCTGAGAATATACTTAGATTTAGAACTAGCATTAAGTCTGGGTCAACCACTGAGAATTAACATTAGTCTCAAGGAAGGAATATGGCACAGCCCAATTATTTTTCAAGTAGAAGAAAGCCTCTGGCAAGAGGGGGCTTTTGCCAGGAAGAAGGACCTAGAAAGGTAGAAGGCTGAGGAAAGTGAATGTAGGGAGTGGGAGTGTTGGTAGAAGATAGTGGAGCGGAAGTAGTGAACTTCTGGGGTAACCCAAAATTGTGAGGTCTCTTCTAGCTCATCAATGATACTCAGTACTCAAACCCAACCCGCATTACAACTATGCCCCCTTGTGGATATAAATGCTCCTAGCCTAGAATACTAACATTTAAATAACTTTTTCATCCTTCTACAAGATGTTGCTTTAAATATTAAATCTCTTAAATACTAATTTCTGTTTCTTATGCTCCTTTCTTCTGATAATAAAGATTAAATATTTTCTTCAATGAAATTCAGAGCATTAAATTTTATTTTATTTATTTATTTATTTGCGGTACTGGGGATTGAACCCAGGGGCATTCTACCTCGGAGCTACACCCCCAGCCCTATTTTTTGTTCTTTATTTTGAAACAGGGTCTCACTAAGTTGCAGAGGGCCTCACTAAGTAGCTGAGGCTGGCCGCGAACCCAGATCCCCCAGTCTCAGCCTCCCAAGTACTGGGATTACAAGCGTGCGTCACCATGCCTGGCCAGAGCATTAACTTTTTAAAAAGAAATTAATAAATAAAAAATTTTATAGTATTAACATACCATAAGAAACCAGTGTTCCTTTTCCTGAAACAATTTATAAAAATTAAGCAATCCTTGGGTAAAAAAAAAAATGACCTGGAAACATGGAAAGTATTCTATCTAAATTTCAGATTTAAAACATTCAAAAGTTAGCCAGGCATGGTGATGCATACCTGAAATCCCAGTACTTGGGAGAGTAAGAAAGGAGGGTTGCAGATTTGAGAACAGCCTCAGCAACTTAACAAGACCCTCTTTCAAAATATCTTTCAAAATAAAAAGTAAAAAAGGCTGGGGTGTACCTTGGAGGTAGAATGCCTCTGGGTTCAATTCCCAGTACAAAAAGCAAGCAAGCAAACAAACGAACACCCCAAAGTTGCAAGATGAAAGGGAATAAAACAAAACCAATACTCATATTGACTAGCAAACTTATTTTGGTTCTTATTCAAAGAAAATTCAAGCCAGGCGTGGTAGCACACGCTTGTAATCCCAGTACTTGGGAGGCTGAGACAGGAGGATCGCAGGTTCGCAGCCAGCCTCAGCTACTTAGTGAGGTCCTCTGCAACTTAATGAGACCCTGTTTCAAAAAATAAAGAATAAAAAATAGGACTGAGGGGGGTGTAGCTCGAAGGTAGAATGCCCCTGGGTTCAATCCCCAGTACTGCAAAAAAAAAACAAAAATAAAAAATAAAAATAAATAAATAAAATAGGGCTGGGGGTGTAGCTCAGAGGTAGAATGTTCCTGGGCTTAATCCCCAGTACCATGAAAAAATTAATTATTTAATTAAAATAAACTAAAAATAAAATAGGGCTGGGGGTGTAGCTTGGAGGTAGAAAGCTCCTGGGCTCAATCCCCAGTACCACAAAAAAAAAAAAGAAAAGAAAATTCAGATAATAAATTATCATAGCAACCAAAGTATTCTGTCCTATTGATACAGACTAAGGATACAGAGCAACTGATAATATCTGTTTACAAGAATGGTTAACACACACACATACACACACCAAGTTATAATTTTTTTGATTATTCAAGTAAAAGAATTCCTCATTTGATATGAAATATCTTGAAAATTGTGTCTAAAATTAGCATCTTAATACGGGCACTTACCTTTTGTTAAAAAAGTCAAGTCACACATTTTATGAATTGTTCAAATTTCAATTTCCATCATGTATTTTCTTAAAATTTAAATGGTAAGATTTAATTGTTGTTAATGTCTTAAAGAAGGATGGCTTTTATTTGGCCTTCCAAGTGGAAACACATATGAATAAACATCTAAGTGTCTAGCCTGTGCTGGTAGCAGGGATAAAGATACGAGAGATTCTGCTCTAAAAATCCTTGGACAAATACCAGTGATTAGAATCTACCAGTAAACAGAAGTGAAGACAGGTTTTATTAGTGGTATCTTTATTTATTCTTCTTAATAGACTACAAAGAGGGAAAAACATCCATTTTAGGAAAACAATAGATTAGTGTTTTTAATAAACACTCTTGAGAATTCTAGCAGTGCTTTTGTATTTCTATAATTGAAGAACATTTAATAAATACTCAAGGAGTATTTCTATAGTAAAAAGAAAAATATTTATTCTGAGTTGTGATATAAAATGAATTTTTTACTGGGGGTTCTTGTATTAAGAAACAAAGCTTGATAGCCACAGCTGAGCCTTTTTCTGTATCTTGCATTCTTCATGGCAAATTAGAAACACTAGACATTAATACTGGAACTTTAGGCATATGTTTCAAGGATTATGAAATGCATTTAGCCTAATTTTATAAAGGCAATAAAATCTTCTTAAGGCCTTTAGCCCTTTAAAGGTTATATTATAATGGTAAATCTGCTAGTAAGAGATGGAGATGGACTGGAAATAAAAAACTCAAAGAAAGGAAAAGATATCAAGAGGTCTGACTAGGAAACTTAAATGATAAAATCCTAAACACAGTGTTAAGCTTATCTAAGAAGGAACAGCAGGCCCTCTGCTCATTTCCCTAGATATTTGAAGACTCTTTAATTCAGTGTTTATTAACATACATTGATTTTTTTTTTCTTTTTTGCGGTACTGGGGGTTGAACCCAGGGGCATTCTACCTCTGAGCTACATGCCCAGCCCTATTTTTTATTCTTTATTTTTGAAACAGGGTCTCGCTAAGTTGTGGAGGGCCTCACTAAGTAGTGAGGCTAGCCAAGAACCCGGATCCTCCGGTCTCAACCTAACCGAGTACGGGGATTACAAGCCTGCGCCACCACACCTGGCTAGCATATACTGATTTTGTAATATAATCTCATGTGTCTTTACATTATTTAAGGTTTCAAATAACTACCATAAGCTAAAATAAACCAATAATATTTGGGTTTTTTTTCAAAGCATATTTGATTATTGCTCCCCTAAACTGCTCTATCCTCACTAGAACTGAATCTCTTAATTACTGTCAGCTAAATGGTTTGTTTGTTTATTTATTTTTGTGTGTGTGGTACTGGGGATTGAACCCAGGGGCATTCTACCTCCAAGCTACACCCCCAGCCCTATTTTATTATTTTATTTTATTATTTACTTTATTTTTGAAACAGGGTCTCACTAAGTTGCTAAGCCTAGCCTTGAACCTATGGTCCTCCCATCTCGGCCTCCCAAGTACTGACTGAGATTACAGGCATTCGCCACCATGCCTGACCAAATATTTATAATAGATAAACTGGGCCGGGCGTGGTGGTGCACACTTGTAATCCCAGTACTTGGGAGGCTGAGACCCGAGGATCCGGGTTCACGGCCAGCCTCAGCTACTTAGTCAGGCCTCCACAACTTAGTGAGACCATGTTTCAAAATAAAAAGAATAAAAAATAGGGCTGGTGGTATAGCCCGGAGGTAGAATGCCCCTGGGTTCAATCCCCGGTACTGCCAAAAAATACCAGCATGTATTATGTAAAAATGTTGTTAATAATCTATTTATAAATAGATAAAATTGCTATTTTCCCACTCTCTCATTAGTAATTAATCCAAATATAGGAAAAATTTAAATCTTTAAAATCTTATTTTTTGTGAATCTCACATTCATGAAATATATTTTATTTTTAAAATAGCTATTTACTACATGTTTCTCCATAGTTTCATTTAGCAGTAATACTCAATTAATTATTTGAAGCTTTACAATACTTTTTGGCACTCAGGAATGAACCTAGCATTGTACCTCTGAGCTACAGCTGCAGCCATGCTAAGGTTGAGAGGAGGAGCACTGCAGGTAGAAGGAATAGTGAATGCAAGGCTCCTGAGGAGTAGACCCTGGCTGAATTAGGTTGATGTGGTAGCACTGTTATGATCAGGAGGGAGAAGAGCAGAAATGGGCAGAGGCCAGGTTGTGTAGGGCCCTGGATCAATGGAAGGAGTTTTCATAGGGTTTTAAGCAGAAGATTGTCTTAGATGGGCCATTAAAATAAACTATTATAGAGACTAAAGGCTGGCCTGTTTAATCATAACTAAGCAATCTTCAGTTATCACAATTTTATTGCAACTTAGCGAAACCTTGTTTTTTTTTTGTGGTACTGGGGATTGAACCCAGGGGCGTTCTACCTCTGAGCTACACCCCCGGCCCTATTTTTTATACTTTATTTTGAAACCGGGTCTCAAGAAGTTGCGGAGGGCCTCACTAAGGAGAAAGAGAGAAAGAGAAAGAAAGAGAGAGAGAGAGAGAGAGAGAGAGAGCTGAGGCTGGCCGCGAACCTGGATCCTCTGGTCTCCACCTCCCAAAGTACTGGGATTACAAGCGTGCGCCACCACGCCCAGCCGAAACCTTGTTTTCAAAATAAAAAATTTTTTAAAAGGGCTGGGGGTGTAGCTCAGAGGTAGAATGCTAAAAGTGTTTTTAGCTGAAGTAAATGTTGTAGTATTAGTACTAGAGCTTTATATTCATGGAGCATATGCATGAATAGACTAAATTTTAAAAGGACACATTCATAGATCATTCCCTTGTTATTTTCTTTATACCAACTTTTTTTGTGTCTTTGAGTGTTGATATAGAAAGGGAAGAATGAAGAAAGAAAAATAATGTAACCCAAAGGTACAAAAAAAACTTTAAACAAATAAATAACTTAGGTAAGACCATCAAGGAGGTTGGGCGTGGTGGTGCACGCTTGTAATCCTAGTACTTGGGAGGCTGAGACCGGAGGATCTGGGTTCGCAGCCAGCCTCAACTACTTAGTGAGACCCTGTTTCAAAATAAAGAATAAAAAATAGGGCTGGGGGTGTAGCTCAGAGGTAGAATGCCCCTGGGTTCAATCCCCAGTACCGCAAAAAAAAAAAGACCATCAATGAGTATTAATAGTATTAGATAAATAGCTGATGAAAAAATGAATATTCACATGGTGCCAAATAATCACTCCCAGATATTACTTTTATTTTGGTAGTGGGGATTGAATCCAGGGGCATTCTACCTCTGAGCTATACTCTAGTCCTATTTTATTTTTTATTTTGAAACAGGGTCTTACTAGTTGCATTGCTGAGGGTCTCGCTGAGTTGTTGAGACTAGCCTTGAACCTGTGATCCGCCTGTCTCAGCCTCCCAAGTACTAGGGGATTACAGGTGTGTTCCACCATGCCTGGCTCAGATATTACTTTTTAGTCACAGGGAGTAACTGTGATGGAAAGACCTAGCTTTCATAATCATAACCAAATAATCAATCTTAGCATTACTAATAGCTCAATGATCAGACAAATGTGATGTGATACAATATAAACTCTACAGCACCAGGTGTGGTGGCGCACGCCTGTAATCCCAGTGCTTGGGAGGCTGAGACAGGAGGATCGCAGGTTTATGGCCAGCCTCAGCTACTTAGTGAGGCCCTCCACAATTTAGTGAGACCTTGTTTCAAAATAAAGAATAAAAAATAGGGTTGGGGGGTAGCTCAGAGGTGAAATGCCCCTGGGTTTAATCCCTAGTATTGAAAACAAAAAACAATAACCTATACAGCATCACCTATGAGAGATTTTTGCCAAAGACATTCAGTCTCTATTGAATCAAGCTTTTGATATAATTTCCATTTTAGAGGAAATACAGGGATACAGGAACAAAAGGTTAATGTGAGAAATCTATCAGAAAATCCAGGAGGGTGGACATTCTACAGACCAACTGGCCCTCTCTCATCAAGGAGATATTGAGGGATAAAAAGTAGATGTGTCTAGAGGATGTTTTGGACTTAGAAAGACTAAAAACATAACTAAATGTAATGCATAGATAGCAAGGTTTCTGGGGAAAACAATAAACCAATTTTTTGAGAAGAAGAAATGTGAAGCTATAGCTATTTTGACAAAGAGGAACAAAGGATGATTTTCAGTACTAGAAACTAGGATATAATATAAAGCCAGAGTAACTGAAGCTAGGTTAATTATGTAGAATCAGACAAAGAGATCCATAGTGAACACACAGCACAGAAATATCTGTGAATCGCCATTTACTGTAGGACAAAGTTGGCATCAGATATCAGTGTGGAAAAAGAATATTTAATAAATGGTACTGAGAAATTTAGCTAACTATATGGAGAAAAATTAGGTTGAATCCCTACCTCACACTATTTTTAAAAAATATAACCCCAATATCTAAACATATAGGGCAAAACTACAGGAACTAACAGGAAAAAATGTAGGAGAATATGTCTTCAATGTAGGAAAATATTTCTTATTTTTTTTGGTACTGGGGATTGAAATCAGGTGCATTTTACCTCTGAGCTAGACCTCTAGCCCTATTTTACTTTATAATATTATTATTATTATTATTATTATTATTATTACTATTTGTACTGGGGATTGAACCCACGGGCATTCTACCTATGAGCTACACCCCAGCTCTATTTTTTATTTTGGAACAGGGTCTCGCTAAGTTGCTGAGGCTGGCCTTGAACCTGTGATCCGCCTATTTCAGCCTTCTAGGTACTGGGATTATAGGTGTGCACCACCATTACTGACAAGATTTCTTTTTAAAAAAGACAGAAAAAGGGTTATAATTGGTAGATTTGACCATATCAAAATGAAGGATTCTGTTCAAAGAAGGATACTAAAAACAGAATTAATAGGTAATAGATTATGAGAAAGTATTTTTTAAAAGACTGAAACAGGCAAAAGTCCCCCTAAAATATACACAGAAAGCCTACAAATCAAAAGAATCTCAAGAATAAATAAGCAAAAGGATAGAAATATGCAATTCCCAAAAGGAATAACCTCAATGATTAATAGCTATTTGAAGATGATCAACTTCACTGTAATCAGATAAAATTAACATTAAAACATTTTCAGCATATCAGTTTATAGCCATCAAGTTGGCAAAAGTTAGAAAGTTGGATGATATCCAGTGATGATGTGGATGTAGTGAAACAGTTACTTTTTCATGTAAACTCTTGTAGCCATTCTTGAGAGTGGTATGCAGAAACTAAGTAAGTCTACATAATGTAACAAAGTGAGTTAATTCTTGGCCATACTTCCCAAAGAAACTCAAGGAAAACAGAGAAGCAATCTAAGCACAGAGTTCTGGGAAAATGGGTTAAGTAAATTATGTTACATGATGAATACTATGTATCAGTTAAGAAATAACTAAATATGTATGTAGCAACATGGAATAAACACATTGAGACATACAGTGCAATGCCACTTATGTATACTAAATGAATGCACAGATAGATATGTAAAAACCTTGAAAAATAAAAACACATGGAGGACAGAAAGGACATATGTATGTTAAAATCCAAGAGTGGTTACTTGTGCATGTTTGTGTTTGTGGTACTGGGGACTGAACCTGGGGCATTCTAACTGAGTTATACCCCCACCCACCCAACTTTTTGATTTTTTATTTTCAAACATGGTCTTGCTCAGTTGCTAAGTCTGGCCTCAAACCTGTGACTCTCCTATCTCAGTCTCACAAGTACTGGGATTACAGGTGTGCACCACCATGCCCAACTTAATGCATCAGTAGGAAGGAGAATGGAAGTGGAGATGGTGAAAGAGGACGAAACACACACATACCCCTAAAGAACAATCTTACAAGAATCAATGATGGAGGTGGGCCATGAATTAAGAAACGTGAGCAAGTGAATTCAGTGAAACTGAAGTCCTAAGGAGAACAGAAAAGAAAAACAACCCCATAGAAGAAAAATAAAAGCCAATGGTATGCCAGGCATGGTGGCACATGCCTGTAATTCCATCTATTTGGAAGGATGAGACAAGATGATCACAAGTTCCAAGACAGCTTGGGTATCTTAGTGAAAAAAGTATTTTGATTTATTTGCTTTAAAATTACAGTATATTGGGCTGGGGATGCAGCTCAGTAGTAGAGCACTTGCCTAGCATTCATGAGGACCTAAGCTTGATCCTCAGCAGCATCACCACCCCCCAAAATTGAAATACGCAACATAAGCTTCTTAAAGACAGAAATGTACCTCATTCTTCAAATTCTACCAATAAGTAAAAGGAATATGAGCTGGAAGGAGTAACAGTGAAGCAGACCATGATCATAACCAGCTTTTTCATGTTGGAACCTTTTAGAAATGTCAGCTGTAAGGACTGTCTCTGCTATTTGTCCCCTGGACTAGATGAAATTAACAGACTAACCCTGAAATTTTAGGTCCCTACAGGACAATGGCCATGTCAAACTAAAATACATACTATGTAACAGCACCAAGCCAGATTTTTTTTTTTTTTTGGAGTACTGGGGATTGAATCCAGGGGCATTCTACCTCCAAGCTACACCCCCAGCCCTATTTTTTTACTTTGAAACAGTGTCTCAGTAAGTTGCAGAGGGCCTCACTAAGTAGCTGAGGCTGGCCTTGAACCTGTGATCCTCCTGTCTCAGCCTCCCAAGAACTGGGATTACCAGTGTGTGCCACCATGCCCGGCCAGATCTCTTTTAAGCAAGCATTAAATGCTTTCTGATATGTAAGTAGACTGTACCTCTACTATTTCTTGGACTAGTACAGCTATTGAAATGAATAACTCAGAAAAAGAACAAGTCAAATGACTGCCAAAATAAGCTACCAATGTTATCTCCCTTATTAGTATTAAGAGTGAAACACTATGAGCTTCTCTTCCCTTATACCTTTGAATACTAATAATATAACTTTTGATTCATTTTATCTCTCTCTAACCTACAGAAAGGAATACACAGTTAAGATTAGGAAGCATAGTCACATTTAAGCTTACCACAGTATGACACACAAAACTTGCTAAACAAATATATGTTGAAATTATTTAATAAGAAAAATCGGTTGGTGGTTTGGTATAAGTTAATAAATTAATCTTGTAACTCTTTTGAACAAATAAAATAACCATGTACTAGCACATCTGAAAAAAGACAATTCTAAATGAATAAGATTAATGATTTTGAGACTTGAATAATTCAAAATATATGAACTCACTCACCCCAGCCGTGACTAGGCTGAGCAGAACATATGCCTATCTCTCATGAATGGATATATTCTTGTCCTTACCAATAGGGGATTCTGGAGTTAGTCCCATGCTTTGAAGCAATGCTTCAGCTTCTCTTCTTTTTTTTTCAAGATCTGATTCTTCTTGCACAGGAGCAACAGCTTCCTTCTTCTGATCAGTCTAAATTTTTAAGTTATATATGGTATGAAACATTTCTATTTGCAAAAAAATATATATATATATATTTTAAATAAAGTGCTAACACTGTATAGTTTTAGGAGATAGTCATTCTCAACAGAGTTCTAGTAAATAAGCTCCAAATATATGTACTAAATTGATCCATGTTTACATGCAATCACGGAGTTTCCACAAAATTTTTCCTAATAGATTTAAAAATTGCAGTCAACTTCAAATTCTATGAAACTGGTAACTGTGGACAGGAGTTCTAGGAACCCGCTGGCCCTGTCACACAGATTTCACAGCACTATTTTTTTTAAAAAGTGGAATTCCTCTTATTTAAGAACTAATTTTAAGTAAATGGACAATTTGATTTTTTGAAAAACTCTGAGTACTTCAAGCTTCTATATAAAATCTTTATTATATTTATGTGACTTTATATAGAGAATGTTTATCAAAAATTATCTAGCCAGTTTTTTTTTTTTAACTACAGGTCTTATTTCATTTTTTAATTTAAGAGATGGGGCCTCACTATGTTGCCCAGGCTGGCCTTGAACTCCTTGGCTCAAGCAATCCTCCTGCCTCAGCCTTCCAGGTAGCTGGGAGGGACTACAGGCATATGTCGCCCTTCCCAGCTTTTAGGTCTTATTTTAGTAGTGAAACCATATGACTGAGATTGGTTAAAATTAAAACTTACTTTTGCATAGCACAAAACATTTTTTGTTATGAAATTTTTGCTAACTTTTATTTCAGCCATTTATAATTTTATCAAAATTTTCTAGTTAAACTGAATAAACCTCAACACTTGATATCACCCAAAACATTTTGAGTATAATTTAAGCTTTCAAGGAAAAGCCTTATATACATGCTTTAAATGATGTCAACTAGACAACCATTACTCACACATTGAATGAATTTTGTTAGTTATAATATACATTTTAATGTAAAGTCATCAAAAAACTAATCAAAATAGCAAAACAGACTATGTTACCAAGCTGATGCTTCACTGTGTATAACATATTAGACTCAGTGTTTATTCCCATTGAATTAGCTTACAACTTTGTGTGTGTGTGTGTGTGTGTGTGTTAGTGCAGATTGAACTTAGGGACATTCTACCTCTGAGTTATACCCCCAGCCCTATTTTTTAATTTTTATTTTGAAACAGGGTCTCACTAGGGTGATGAGAGTCTCACTACTTGCAGAGGCTGCCCTTGAACCTGTGATCCTCCTGTCTCAGCCTCCCATGTACTGGGATTACAGATGCGCCAGCACACCTGGCTTCTTACAACTTTTATAAATTTTAAATTAGATGTCATGTAATAGAGATCCCTTAGAGGCTGCTTATGGCCATCCTTAGAGAACAAAAATCAAATTTGCTCTCAGCATTCAAAAGTTTAAGACTATAGATAATACTTGGAATGGCTCTGCCAGTCTGAATCATGCTTCTATTAGTTTTTAATCAAATGCCTAATGTAAAGCTCCAACCCTCTAATAGTGGTATGTCACAGAAAGGTTCAGAATAAACTAGCAAATTCTTCAATTGAAAGCCTTTATGGCATCAAAGCAATGCTGAACATAAATTGTACCTTCAATTTTTCTGCTACTGCATTTTCTTAGTCCTGAAGAGATTTCTAGAAGTCTTGGCTATTATTTAGGCACACTTAGGACAAACTATCTTACACTGGTCATTTGAAACGTATATGTGGTAAAAGTATACAATATGTGTAATACATATACATATGTGGTAAAAGTATACAATATGTGGTAAAAGTATACAAGTTAAAAAGTTTCCATAGGGTTATGTGTGTATTTCAATGCAGGAATAGGTAAAATATCTCTAGCTCAGGGTGGTCAATGTACATATTTTATATGATGAGATACGTAATGCCAAAAATCAGAACACAGAAGTACCTGGTTTACTTTTATGGTACTATCAATCTTGCTACTCAGTAAATATATTTCAATGACTAACTCATAAAAGAGATAAGTCCAAATTCTCTAATCAATTAAATCTAATATTATACATTTTGACAAAATTATTGGCAGATAAGACCAGCAAAACATCCAGATAAGTTCAAAGTTTAAACTAAGTTATGATATATATGCCCTATCTTCTAGCTATTACAATGTAGATGCTCCTTACTTTTATATAACATATTCCCTGAAGACTACATATATAAATAAACTTCTATAAACTGAATATTAGAAATGTATCGATCTATATGAAATACTTTTAGTCAGTAAAAAAATCATATTTTATTTTATTTATTTATTTATTTATTTGTGGTACCGGGGATTGAATGCAGGGGCGTTCTACCTCCGCGCTACGCCCCCAGCCCTATTTTTTATACTTTATTTTGAGACCGGGTCTCACGAAGTTGCGAAGTTGCGGAGGGCCTCACTAAGTAGAGGGAGAGAGAGAGAGACAGGGAGGGAGAGAGAGACAGAGAGAGAGAGAGAAAGAGAGAGAGAGCGCGCGCGCACCCTCGCGCACCCTCGCGCCGTGCGCAAGCTGAGGCTGGCCGCGAACCCGGATCCTCCGGTCTCCGCCTCCCAAAGTACTGGGATTACAAGCGTGCGCCACCACGCCCGGCAAAAAAATCATATTTTAATTTACCAGTTTTGCCATTTTCATATATCTGGCTGCTGCTGCTGCTGCTGCTTCTTTTTTTTTTTTTTTGGTACTGGGGATTGAAGCCAGGGGCATTCTACCTCTGAGCTACACCCCAGCCCTTTTTATTTTATTTTGAAACAGGTCTCACTAAGTTGCTGAATTGCTGAGACTGGCTGTGAACCTGTGATCTTCCTGTCTCAGCCTCCCAAGTACTGGGATTACAGGCATGCACCACCATGCATGGCTTCATATATCTGGCTTCTTTAAACTAAGATTCACTTACAGTGCTCTATTTGTAATCAAAATTACTAGATTTTTAACTATTTAAACATTATAACATAAAAGAGTAAGTACTTTGAATAACCTCAATATAAAATAATTGGATTTTATTTTTTCCCAAAATTAAACATACTTCTTTTTTTTTCCTTTCTTCTTCTTTTCTCTTCTTTTCCTCTCTGATTTGGGCCAATCGCTGCTTCTTACGTTCCAACTCGGCCTTTAATTCATTTTTGTCCGACATGTTTGTGACCTTAAGCAAATAATCATTTATAATAGTCATTACATTGGTAAAAGTGGCACACTTTAAACAAAATTTGCCCTTCAAGAAGAGAACTGTCCCAAGAGACCGTGTATTTCAATGCTATCTAGCAGACCATATACATTCTACGTGAGTATGTGTGACAGAGAGATAGTATTGGGGATTGAACCCACTGAGCTACATCTCTAGCCCATTTATTATTTATTTATTTGTTTATTTTTGTGGTATTGGGGATTGAACCCAGAGGCATTCAATCTCCAAGCTACATCTCCAGCCCTATTTTTTTATTTTTAACTTTGAAACAGGATCTCACTAAGTTGCTGACAGCCTAAGTTGCTGAGGCTGGCTGGGAATCTGAGATCCTCCTGTCCCAGCCTTCCAAGTACTGGGATTCCAGGTGTGTGCCACCATGTCCAGCTTTGAGACAGGGTCTAAGTTGCTGAGGTGGGCCTTGAACCTGGAATCCTGTCTCAGCCTCCCAAGTACTGGGATTACTGGGTGCCACTTCACTCAGTTTAAATTCTACTTATATATTATATGTAATTATTATTTTATATGATTATTTTATATATATATGGCTAAGACTTGAGAAAAATTAAAAACAAATGTACATAAGAAATACTACCCAGAGTTGAGCACAGTAGCTAGCACACAGTAAAGGCTTTAATGTTCTCATGTCCAAATTTAACACAACATCTCAATGTTTTTTGATGACAATATATTAGGACACTAGAGATGTAGATCAAAACTAGTGCTGAAAACAGAGGACATGGTCTTGCATTAAGAGGCATCAAGAGGATGGTAAGCTATACAACACAGATGGAAACTATTAACAGTTTTGCATTAATTCCTAGAAACAAGAGGCCAAACAGAAAATTCCTATGAATTCTAAAAGTGCCACGAAAGTAGTAATATTAAAGGCAAGCAAAACACAGGCTACCATCATTAAGAATCAAATCAAATGATCCTTATGATGATCTTATTTTTCCACAATAACATCTTATCTATATCTCTTAGGGCACTTTAAGTACAATTATTTGTGAACACACCTGATATGTTTATATTAGACTATAATCTATTTGAAATCAGGGACTGTGTTTTAGTCATTTTTGTTACCTTCCCAGTATCAGTTTTAAGAACTAGTAATGAATTGGGAGCTTTTTGAATTGAAAATGTAACCTAGGGGGCTGAGCATGAGGTAGGATCCAGGAACTTGTTACTTTCTCTATGTTGTTGATTTAAGATACAATGATCAATTTCTGTCAATGTCTGAAGAATTAAATCAAGAAACCTGGGAGAAAAACCTCTGGAAAACTGTCTCTGGAAGGAACCTTCTAAAAAGCAATATTATTAACTCTGAATTAACCTTTGGGTTAAGTTCGTTAAGAGGCAAAACCCACTGAATACATGCATAAAGGAAGTTTCAGCAGCAAGACTCCATAAATACTGACGTGCAAGTTGAATTTTCGAATACACAAAAACGGTGAAAAGCTGACATAGCGGACCCTTAAATTATACATATAATACCTGCCAAGATTCACTTAAACTTTTCCACACCTCTAAAAAGCTTCCTACTGGAAGAACTTAATTCGCAACTTTGTATGCTAAGCTAGGTACATTACTTTTGGTTCGGCGTTGACTGTAAAACAAATAAACCAATACTAATTGACATCGAGGTTAAAGTATATTTTTTAGTCAAACACCAAGGACGGTGTGTCGGGCGGAACCACAACTGACAGGCCTTCTCATCCTCCGAGAGGCCGGAGCCTCTGCTCCACGACTGACAGGCATTTTCATAAAATCCAGGGAGGAGAAGTCTCTAGAATTTTGTGCTACAGCCCTCCATGTGCGGCGACTTTGCAACATACCCACGGTGAGGGGGGAAACGCTACGGACCCAAGCAGCCACGACCTTTATTCGGAAAATGGAGCAAGGCGAAAAAACTACTTTCTCTCCTGGGCGTCGGGACAAGAGGGCGCGGTCCCGGCCAGGGCGTCGGGGGTAGGGCCGGGGGCGCCGGAGCAGCTCCCGGCTCCGCGGGCGACCCGCGAGGGAAGGGAAGGGAGTGGTTCCCTCTCCCGGGCCACCGGCCGCCGCGCTCGGCTCCCGCCTCTCCTCCCAGCGGCGCCGCCGCCCGGCGCTGTCAGCGGAACCGCCGAGCCGCCCCGGGTTCCCAGGCGGAGGCGGAGGCGGAGGCGGAGGCGGCAGGCAGGGGTCGTCGGAAGGCTCAGCCAACGCACCTGTCAGGTGTCGGGATGGGGAAGGGTCCTCCGCCTGCGACTTCCCGGGAACGTCCCTCGCCTAATCCCCAAAGCCCACTGTAGCCGCCACCAGCGCGGCCGCTTCCCGTGCACACAAAGAGGGCTGGGCGGCGGCTGCTACGGAGAGAGCATAGGGACAAAAGGCCTCACCAGAACACGGTCGCGCTCAGAAATAAAGGGTGGGTTGGGGGAATTGTAGTCCCTCCATGACTTACTTTTTGTAAAGCAAAGCGAAGGATCCAACC
>PVJS01032337.1:0-22842 GCA_004027185.1 Glis glis | reverse complement strand
GTACCGGGGATTGAACCCAGGGGCATTCTACCTCCACGTTACACCCCCGGCCCTATTTTTTATACTTTATTTTGAAATCGGGTCTCACGAAGTTGCGGAGGACCTCACTAAGTAGAGAGAGAGACAGGGAGAGAGAGAGAGAGAGAGAGAGAGAGCTGAGGCTGGCCGCGAACCCAGATCCCAGATCCTCCAGTCTCCGCCTCCCAAAGTACTGGGATTACAAGCGTGTGCCACCACGCCCGGCTGTTTGCCTTTTTAAGTGAAGATTAAAATTCTCCAATATGATTTATGCGAGTAGTTAGGAATTTCCACACTTTTTTTGGGGGGGTTGGATACAGTTCAGAAATTGTAATGTTGGTCGAGTTTCTACTATTACCTTAAAAACAAATACACATTTTACTTACAAATTCTTAATATTCATATATAATTAATATAAAGGTCATCATGGTATTACAAGTTATTGATTGAAGATAGGAAATGCATTCCTTTAAAAATAAGACTTATATAGTAGTAAATAAAACAATTAGAGCATGATTGTGTTCAAGGTTCTGGTATAGGAAGAAAACCCAAAGAAACCTACTTTTTATTGTACAGTAGGAGCTATAATAAAATGGAAGTAGTTTGAAAAATACTTGCCTGGGATAATTATTACACTAAAAATACATGAAAAGCATGGAGACTTTAAAATTATCTTATTGGAAACCCCAAATATTTGATAGAACCAAAGATGATTATGTGCTTGGGTTGGAAAAATAAACAAACCTGAAACACTTGCTGAAAAATTAACAGGATGGCTATTACAAACAAAGGTACTCTTTGAAAAACCAGTACAGTTATTCTAATTGAGATAACAGGTACACTGCTAAGTAGGGTAGGTGTACCTTGCTAAGCAGGTATAATTTGGAAATTTTCAAATAATTCTAAGATTATTTTGCATGACACTCAAAACACAGTAAACATTTTTTTTAAATCAAGGAAAAATGATCATGGTATTTCAGAGAATGGTATTCTCTGAAAAGGCTAGAAGGAGAAAGAGTGAACAATTTATATTGGTCTTTACTAACAAAGGCTGGGAGGAATTCTCATTCTCATTGCTATCTTTCAATGTACAGAGTAGATCCAAATGTAAATATGAAGCATATTTTAGACACACTATAAAAATTATGTATACTTAAATTACCAAACTTACTGAAATTCATTTTTGAAAAACCAAATGTAGATAAGTCACCAGAACCAAATGATTGTTACTTAAGGTTTGAAGGAGACAGGGGTCAATGTTATACCTACTGGTCAGAATGTTCACCAGTCCCATGTCTGTATCCAGAAAATGAAAGGGAGGGACCAAAAGGCTCTTCTCATGATGAAGGGAAAAAATACTGCAAGGAAGGTGGTTACCCAGAAGTGGGTATCGAGATTTTTGTAAGTACCCTGGAAAAAAAGAGAGCAAAGAAAACTCTCAGTTTTGTAGTAAATGTTAACCCCTTTTGGGTAATAAAATCCTAAGCTGTTGTAAATAAACTGCAAGATTTCTTGGAGTTCTTTAGTGAGCAGCTGAACTTTACTGTGGGCCAAATATAAGCCCTAACCTTACAGATGGGTAGTAATTATGAGCCGGTGGCAAGTCTGTTAGTCCTTGTTTGATGACATTAGTGGAATGACGAACATTGCAAAGATCATCTCTCCAATTTTATGAAACCATTCTCCAACTGCTCCAATAATAATTTTAATTTTTATTAAAATTAATCATTAATTTTTGTGGTTTAAGAAAGAGTTGACAAGTGTTAGGATGGTCAAATGAATGGAAGATTATATGAATTTGGGATATGGCAGAAGAAAAAGATTGGGACTCTTAGATTTAAAAAGTGGAGTTTAGTGAGACCTTTTAAAGAGTGTAAATAGAAGAAAGGCACTAAGTGTTTACTTCTCAGGTGTGTGTGTGTGTGTGTGTGTGTGTGTGTGTGTGTGTGTTTTAAGTAGAAGCAAAAGAAAATATGTTACATAGCAATATGAAACTTAGTATCAAAAAAAGTGGATGAGATAAAACATTTAGATAGATTCCATTCCGTTTGGAGTGAGGCTGGCCTAGGAAATTTTGAGTTCATACCTAAGCTTCTGATTGGGATCCCTTTGAGACACTGGTGTCATCCTGTCCCAGTGTTCCCATAGCACCTTCCCATCAGTGGTGGGCCCAGAGTATATGCTTAAAAAGACCCCATTGACTTGAAATCCATCATTTATTTTATCATTTTTGAAAAACATTGTATGATGAAAAAGGATTCTCAGCAGTTGAACAGGTGATGTTTTAGTTTTCATTTATCTTACTGAGAGTTTCCAAGGTTCCAGTTTGTGAAAAATCATTCCTTTTGTGCGGCAGAGGTTAGAAATTCGAGAATGCTCTCAAGAAAGTTGGTAGTAGCTTCACTTTTTTCCTCAAGGGCATGTTTTACATTTTTTGAAAAAAACAATATCCCATGATTAGCATCAGCAGTGTTCTAGGATACTTGCTTTGGAATATAACCTAACAATTTCATCAATTTTTAAAAATTTAATAAACATTTACAGTATTTGTTAATAATGATACATTGTTAGCCAGTGAAACTACATTTTTTTCTAGTTGTAAAGATTACAAATCCAATTCCTAATGCATAATGACAGCATTTTATAGCTAATTCATTATTTATGCTAATTTGTTATTTATTTCAGCTCAATGTTAATTATAATGTGAAAGATTCAGGGTCTTTTAGAAGAAGAAGATCTATCCAAAATCAAGAAGCCTTTGATTTAGATGTTGATGTAAAAGATAATAAAGATGATACTGATCACATCGATTTGAATGTGTGTACAAGGTAGGTATCTGTTTAGGTCTCTCCTTTAAAAAAAACAGGTTTGAAGATTTAATTATGTGTAGTTATTAAACTATAATATATAAGGAGTTATACTTAATAAATAATTCAGTTATGTATTACACTTCAGATTATAGACCAAAAGTACTACTCATTTTTTTTTTGTTTTGCTTTTTTTGCGGTACTGGGGATTGAACCCAGGGGCATTTTACCTCCGAGCTACACTCCCAGCCCTATTTTTTTGTTGTTGTTTTGAAACAGGGTCTCACTAAGTTGCAGAGGGCCTTACTAAGTAGCTGAGGTTGGCCACGAACCTGCGAGCCTCCTGTCTCAGCCTCCCAAGTACTGGTATTACAAGCGTGCGCCACCACGCCCGGCTCCTACTCATTGTTTTAAGAATTTCTTAGAAATGCCCAAAAAATGCTTACAAGTTTTCCTTGTATTTATAACAAATTTTAATAGAAATATATGTATAAATTAATGAAAATCAAGTGTAGTTTAGGAAAACTTTAATTATGTTTAACATGGTTATTCCTTGTTAATTATTTTTCTGTTGAAGCAATTTCACTTAAGGTTCAGATTTACCCTTCACTTTTATGCTTTTGACCCTAATCTTTACAAGAGCATGCATATTCAAGAAGAGAATGGTTTTGTTTTGTTTTTTAAGATGTACTGAAAATATTTCAGTTTAGATTTCTATCTTGGATAATTAGGCCCTGATAACTAAAGCTTCTGGAAGGGCTTAATTAAGATGATTTGTATATTGGTTGGTATCCAAAGCATCTGAGGATCTTGTTAAGTCCATGGAAAAGAAGTTCTACCTCAGGCCTGGTGACCACGATAGGGCTGTGAAGCTGCCCTCGCTGGCTTCTTGGTCATTCTAACATGCACACAAGTTTGAGAGCAACTCTTTGAGAAGTTGGCTTTACAATCAAGAGGCTTTACAATTTCTTCCCTGTCGATCTACCCTCTTGCATCTGCATTATTTGGGGTTGAGCTGGAAGCTACTGTAACGATGCTCTGGCAATGAGGAGCTGCTGTCTGCTCTTTTTAAATATCTCCCAGCATTATGGCTGAACTTAGCTTGTTGGGCTGGATGTCACAGATGCAACCCTGAGCTGCCAAGTGCTCCTCAAGGTCACGTCTGGGTGTTCATCCAGGTGGTCAGTCTTCTTAGCCATTCCCGGAACCTAGTCACCTCTATTATTGCTACCATCCACACTGTCTTTGGACCTTCTTTCTTGTTCATGATTTTGGGATAAGGAGTCACATATGTTTGCCCCCTTCCTCTCCTTCTTGGGCATTTGGGACCAGCAACAGGGGTCCCAGCATCTCTGCAGTGGCTTCATTTTCAACTGAGATGGAAGTAGGACTCCCATTATTAATTATTATTATTATTACTTTTTTTTTTTTTTTACTAAGCCTGCAGTTGGCCTCTGGTCCAGAATAACAGTATCAAGTTACCATTACTATTACCAGCAACTGTCTCCTGTAGTTATCACAAGCCTCCATGCTGGCATTGCACAAAACATCTTCACAGGTATCACATTAGACCTTACAATAGCTCTGTGCAGAAGTACTCTTATTATCCCTGCTTTTCTTTTTGATCTATTCATTCATTCACTCATTAAATATTGGTTAAGTCTCCTCTGTGTACCAGCACAGTATCAGGTGTGGAAATATAATGTTGAGCCCAAACAGGCATCAGCCCTGCTTCCATGGAATTTACTATCTGGAGGGGGAGACAGAAATTAATATAAAAAATCCTCTAAGTAAGTCTAAAATTCTGGTTTTGAAAAGGTCAAAGAAGAAGAGCTTTATGGAGCTGTGAGAGGGGAATTTTTACTTTTCAGGGAGGTCAAGTGAGAAAACAGATGAGAATAAGAGGTAGAACCAGGACTCAGACTGCGAAGAGGCCTAAATAATCTTTATCCAGTGTCGGGAATCACATGGGCAATAGACTTTGGTTGGGGGTAGAAGCTGAAGAAGGGAAATGTCCTCGAGTGAACGTAGAGGTTTTATAAAAGCCTCCCCCCCGCCCTCCCCCAGATTGAACCCAGGGCCTCTCACATGCTAGGCAAGCACTTCACCACCACACTCCATACCCAGCCTCTTTATTTTGAGACAAAGTCTTCCTAAATTGCCCAGGTTGTCCTTGAACTTGCATCCTCCCTCCTCAGCCTCCCAAGTAGCTGGGATTATAGGTGTGCACCACCACACCTGACTATAAAAGGGTTTTAAATGCTACTATTAGTTTTCTGAGAAAAAAATCTTATATCAAACACAAGTAACACATAAATGAATCCTGTTCAGTGGCACCCTATAAAAAGATTGCCTGATAGTTCAGGCATTTTGTTCCCAGCAACAGGGTCCAAGATTGACCTCAGACAAGGTTTTCTGTGTGGCGGGTGGTTGAGCAAATTCTGCCTCTGGCTAGTCTTTCGAATGCTTTGGTTAACCGAGGCACTTGGATGATGGACTCAAAGTACAATCTGCATTGTACCTTTAAGTATTTCAGCAGATTGGCTGTTTTTCTCATCTGTGGTCTTTGCTCACACACAGACACCTCTAGCTTCAATCCATTGCTGGTTTTCATCATCCACTCTGGCTGTGTGCAGCACCCAGCAGCTGGTTCCAGTTGCTCCGGAATGCTGAGCCAGCTGAGGCCTGCAGCTCACCATATGGCTTTGCAATCAGTCATGTTTGGCAGGCATCTGTTTGCTGCTCCAAAAGCAAAATTTTCTAACAGCTCTTCTCACTTTTGCCATCTAAAAGGACAACAGGAAGTAGCCTAGCAATACTATGATCCTTTTATGTTGGAGGCAAACTTCTTTCCATAGCCACACTATGCTCTTTCTGTTCCAAATGCAAAGCTCATTTCACCTATTCATTTTAGAAAAATATTTATTTTGAAGGAGACAAAAATGTCATTGGTGCCCAGATTCTTTGATGGCCACATTGTGTACAACAGAGTGAAAGGAGGATGTGATGTGCTGGGTGTGGTGGTACGTGCCTGTAATCTTAGTGCTTGGGGGGCTGAGGCAGGAGGAATGCAGGTTAGAGGACAGCCTCAGCAATGTAGCGAGACTCTCAGCAACCTAGCAGGACCCTATTTCAAAACAAAAAATAAAAAGGGTTGGGGGTGTAGCTTGGAAGTAGAATGTCCCTACGTTCAATCTCCACCACCACCACCACCCCAAAAAAAAAAAAAAAAGAAGGAGGAGGAGGAGGTGTAATAAAACTTTGCAAGGCTTGTAATTCTCTCAAGGTGGCCAAAGAAAACACAAAATGTGCTCTACGTATGTGGGAGAACATAGGGAAAGCTGCTCACTGCTACTCTTCTCTTTGTAAAACCAGATGGAGGCGAGGTTGCTAAGGTCTTGACTGGGTCTGCCATTAAGTGGTCAAGTGATGCCTCCTCTTCAGGTCACGGATTTCAACTGGAAAGTTTAATGCTGTCAGCTTTGGAGAAAATGAAGTGAAGTTCAATTTGGAATCACCACTAGAAAACACCCCTAGAATCTGTTGAAAGGATGCGCATTGTACCTGCTACAGCCTACAAGCACAAGGCTGTTACAGTGTAGACATTTCATCCTGTTATACTATCATTCCAAATGAACGTATCACTACCAATCTGGCTAACAAATACGAGGGGGGGGGAAGTGGGGTGGCATGTAGAGGGAAACACACCAAGAGATGTGTGCGTGTATGATGTATCACTTTGAACCTCACTATGATGTATTATTGCAATGCACCAATAAAAGTGTGTGTATATATATATATATATATATACATATATATATATACATATATATATATACATATATATATATATATATGTGTATAAAGAATATCACACATGTAGGAAAAGGGTAACCTGTTTTAAAGTTCTCCATACTGCATTTTATTTGAACTTAAATGGTAGTTGGAATAACATTTGGCAGTTTTAATTTTTGTATGCAGATCATTTTCCTAACGGGTTTTCTTCCTTCCTCTTTGACTTAGGTTTTTGGGCCAAGATAGGAGTGGCATGGCCCTTATGGAAGTTAACCTTCTCAGTGGCTTTACCGTGCCTTTAGACACAATTCCTCTGAGTGAGACAGTGAAGAAAGTAGAACACGATCATGGAAAACTCAACCTCTATTTAGATTCTGTAAGTAGGAAAACCTAAGTTTCATAAAGGTCACTATTGATAAAGCTACCATTTATTGTGTTCAAAAGTCTATCTTCAGGTTTTTCTTTAAGCCATGGTTATTTCAGCTTTTTATGCCTCTGATTTTAACATGACAACCATGCTTGTCTCTGTTGCTCTTAATGATGAGCCTGAGGAAGATCTTGATAAGGATTTCATTATTTCTTGCTATTTCAGTCAGCATTCTCATGGCTGTGACCCCAACTACCTGACGACCACACTTAAAGGAAGGAGGATGTATTTGCTCACAGTTCTGGAGGTTTCAGCTCACGTTAGGCTGGGTCACATCTGCGGAGCTCAGGGCATGGCAGCAGGAAGCAGAGAAGAGCCAGGGCTGAGGGTGAGGGCTGTTTATGACCTCCCTCCTCTAGCCACACCCTACCTGCCTATCTTACCATCCGATAAATCCATTAATCCATCAGTGGATTTACCCATTGATGAGACTACGACACTCATGATTCAGTTATATCACCTCTGAACATTTTTGCCCATATATGAGCTCTTCCGGGGGAAATTCTATCTCCAAACCAGAACACGTGGTAAATGTAAAATATATAGAGATTGTCATATTATAACTTCAAAAGTTCAGTCTAGATCTCAATTTGGGAGCCCCCTCTGCCTTAGGGAATTGCTAAATGTATTTGCTTAAATGCTGAAGATGTTAATTACATGTTTTAAATTGTTTTCATGAAACTTTTAACAAATCGCCAAATAGTTAATATTCCTGCCTTAAAAAATTAGGGGCTTAACCATAGAAGAATATTTTTAGAGGTTTGGTCTTGACAAAGAATTATTATATACCCTTCCTGTTGCTTTGTAAATACTACTTACCCGAGAATATGTCAAGCAAAGGTAAATGAAGAATTCCAGACTCTGCATGTAAGCTTATTGTTTTCTTCTAGCATCTATATGAAACACATAGGTTGAACTGAAATTGAGTTCTAAGGATTCTTAGGATTTCATGCTCTATGGGGGAACATGTATTTCTTTTTTTTTTTTTTTTTTGCGGTACCGAGGATTGAACTCAGGCGTTCTACCTCTGAGCTACACCCCCAGCCCTATTTTTTATACTCTATTTTGAAACCGGGTCTCACTGAATTGCAGAGGGCCTCACTAAGTAGCTGAGGCTGGCGGCGAACCCCGATCCTCCGGTCTCTGCCTCCCAAGTACTGGGATTACAAGCGTGCGCCACCATGCCCGGTGGGAACATGTGTTTCTTATTCCAGTTTTGCTAAGTATAAGTCAGAAATACATTACTAAATATTTACCATTAATAAGCTAGTTTCTAAGTGTTCTTATTTATTTTAGCACTTTAAAGATCACTCTGGTTAAAAAAAAAGTCACTCCAGTTAAAGCCCTGTTAAAATTAATTCAGTCTTTAGATTCTTTTGATGTTCTGGAATTTTCTCATATTAAATACTGCTTGAAAGGCACGTGCCTGATATGGAACTTGAAAAAGAATTTAGGTTTTTATTTAGTAATGTGATTGTGAAGTTGTCTTGCATCTCTGATGTTTTTCTTAAATGTCTTCCTCCGAATGTCGAATAATTTCTGATTAATTTGACTTTTTTTTTTTCGTTGTACTGGGGATGGAACCTATCTCCGAACTACACCCCCAGACCTATTTTTTATTGTTTGTTTTGAAACAGGGTCTCACTAAGTTGCGGAGGGCCTCACTAAGCTGCTGAGGCTGGCGGCGAACCTGGATCCTCCAGTCTCAGCCTCCCAAGTACTGGGATTACAAGTGTGTGCCACCACGCCCAGCTCAATTTGACTTTTCATTTACTGCTATTGGCAAATAATGAATGTTTGAAGGAATTTACTAATTTTTGATTCCTTAACGTATTTTTTGTCAAATTGGCATAAACTTTTCTTCCTGGAGACAGGGAGACTGGCCTTTTCTTTTTTCTTTTTTATGCTATTTGGGAATTGAACCCAAGGGCGCACTACCACTGAACTACATCCCCAGCCCTTTTTGTTTTTTATTTTGAGAGACTCCCTAAGTTGCTGAGGCTCGCCTTGAATTTCTGATCCTCCTGCCTCAGCCTCCCAAGTCACTGGGGGTTGGTTACAGTTGTGCACCACTGCGCCCTGCCAAGGCTGGCCCTTTGCACTAAATATCAAGCATTATTATTTGTGGAGTGCACTCTCCACCTCAGAGCCTCATTTATTGGGTGAGGTGGCTCACATGAGCGGAGGGAAATTCTTTGGAGAAGGGAGCTTCTATGTGCCATTAGCAGCAGCTAGAGGTGGGGGTACTGCCTGAGACAGGGACCCTGGGTGAGGCACCATGGTGCCAGGAGGATGCGCCCTTGGCCTGGCTGCTCACTTAACAACTGCAATTCTCAAGATCCCTTTCAGTAAAATAGAACTGAGAACAATACTTATCTTGTAAGGGTTGTTTTGTAAGGTAAAAAAGATAATTCATAGAGTACATAGCACAGTGCCTGGTAAGTAGACGTCCTCCCTAGATGTTAGTTTCTATGTTTTCTAAAATGATAAGAAAAGTCTCTTACTTCATTATTTACATTATTATGGTGTGTCAACCCCTTAAAAGTCTTTTGTATTTTCTAAGGTAAATGAAACCCAGTTTTGTGTTGCTATTCCTGCTGTGAGAAACTTCAAAGTTTCAAATACCCAAGATGCTTCAGTGTCCATAGTGGATTACTATGAACCAAGTAAGTTGTGGTCTGGACTTCCTCACATTTTAGAGCTTAAACCAGGCATCCATTCGTCCACTCATTTGCAGTGGCCATCTAACTGGTAGAAGAAAGTATAGGAGAGGGCAATGTGGGGGGCAGAGCTTCCCTTTAAATGAAGACTATTGATAATTCACAAGAATCACATGAAAACGTTTAGCATACAAATGTTAAAGAGGGACATTTTTTGCACATAATGTTTGTTTTAGGCCTTTAACTTACAATTGCAAGAGAAAATGTGATAAGAGCATCCAGCGATGTGTAGTTTCCAAGGTTTTGCTTCTTTCTATCCCAAGCGCTATTCCCTCTGCTGTGCCGTGGGAGTTCTTCAGGAGAGATGGTGAGCAGCACTGCAGGGTCATAGCGGCAACTGGGATAGCTCCTCACTGAGGGAGACTGATATTTTGCTAAAACATATGCATCATAACAGAGCTTTTTTAATGTGTTAAAGAAATATGTAATCTGTTTGGAAGATAACTTGAACATCCTTGATTTGACTGGTAGTTTCTCGTTTTATAAAATGATAGGAATTTAGGATGTAAAAATAGAGCTGGTCTGGAGATTCCCCCAAATTATTTATAAATAATCTACATTTTGTCACAGAATGAGTTTTTGTGACTGTGATTTCTGGGCTAAAGTTTCTAAATGTAATAAGTCTGATCCTGAATAAGCACTCATGGTGGCTCAGAATCATCATGGTGCATGAGAAGGATCATATGTTAAGTAGTTGCAGATAATTACATGTTAAATAAAGTGAACTCATTCACATTTGTGGTAGTGCTAGATAGAGTATTCAAAACCAGTTCTCCTTCTAAGTCTATAAGCCAGTTCCTCTTGTCTTTGCCTTCCTGTTGGAATTGAGGAAGACAATATACCCAGGTTCTTAGAAAACAAGCACAGAACCTTCTTTTTTTCCTGATGGAAGGATGGGTACACTGCAGAGACCCAGTGACAGGACCTCCTCATCAAGCTTTGTTATTTAAACTGGTTGCAACATCCCCCAATTGATGTTTTAGGTATGTGGTGTAGACATTTATTCAGTCAGTCTATGTAAATTTTTTGTGGCAAACAACTTATTTATGAAGAGTCCATTTTAAAATGAAATTATGGGAAAGATAATAATAATAAAAAACCACCAACCTGTTTTTAAAAACCCCAACATATGTTTGTTATATAGAAAACTATTTCTTTTTTTTTTTTGCGGTACTGGGGATTGAACACAGGCGTTCTACCTCCGCGCTATGCCCCCGGCCCTATTTTTTATACTTTATTTTGAAACCGGGTCTCACAAAGTTGCAGAGGGCCTCACTAAGGAGAGAGAGAGAGGGAGAGAGAGAGAGAGAGAGAGAGAGAGAGAGAGAGAGAGACAGGGAGAGAGAGAGAGAGAGAGAGCTGAGGCTGGCCGTGAACCTGGATCCTCCGGTCTCCGCCTCCCAAAGTACTGGGATTACAAGCGTGCACCACCACGCCCGGCATAGAAAACTATTTCTGAAAAATAGTGAGGAAATTTGAAAACAATGTGTTTTTAAAAAATTGTAAAATAAAACCCATTTTTGTTTTGCAATGAGTTTATTATAGTGTTGTAGGTACTTTAGGTAGTTTTTAAAATAGTAGCTTGCACTTTAAATTGTACCCAGATTCAACAGTTTTTAGATGGTATATGCTCAGTGTTTTAAAACATTCCAACAAGACATCGCATGGATGGACTTCTCTTTATACTTACATATTTTAAAATCAAGCCAGAGTCAATATCTCTTTCCAATAGTTCTAATGATTAGAATTTTATTTGAATAGTAGAAAATGTCATCCTAAATAGACTCCTGAGGAGGTTAAGCCGTCCTCAGTCCAAAGCCATTGCTGTTCCAGTGAGAGGTTGGAGTGGCGCTTGAGATCGCCGTGTGCCCTTGTGGTCGTTTGCTCTCTTTCAACGCCGGCCAGTAGCTGCTGTAGACATATTCGACTGAATGCCTTGTTTCTGTCTTGGATTTGGTTTACAGTTTGGGCCTCTCTTGAGCATTTCAGTTGTTTCTTGCAAAGAAAAATAAAGTTATGTGAAGAATGGAAAACTCACAAAAGTGTATTGAAACGCTCTTACATTTTGGCAGTCACTGTTTTTGAACAAGGGAGATGCGCAAACTGATGTGTGCCTCTTTGAACAGGGAGACGGGCGGTGAGGAGTTACAATGCCAATGCGAAGCTGTCCTCCTGTGACCTCTGCAGAGATGTCCAGGGCTGCAGTCCCTGTCGGGATGGAGCCACGGGTCCCGGTCATCACTCTTCAGTCCTTGTTTTCTGTGTCATGCTCCTGTTGTCTTTGCAACGTTGCCTGTGATTTATTTCTTAAGGACTCCATGCAAAACTGACATTTCCAGAAGTCTTATGTGATTGTTCTGTTTTCCTAATTAAATATTGCCCCTGACTATTTTGAATAACAAAGTGTTTTTCCTTCCACAAGCTCGGGGCATGGTATACCTATCATAGGTCTTATTGTGTGGAGCTGCCTAAATTTCTTCCCCTGACCTTTGTGTGGAAGAGCAGAATGATTGCTGCTGGGTATCTTTATTTCCCCCTCTTGAAATCTTTTAGGATTTTTGGCAAGTGTTTGTTTTCTCCAGAATAAAAGTGTTATTTTAGAAGATTATTGTTCTCATTTTGTAAAAGACACGAGCCTAGGTTCTTAAGCATTATTACCCATCAGTGTTTGCTTTACTATTAAAGGTGGATTTCCCTGGGCGACAGCAGGAAGTTCTGTTCCCTCCCCACCTCCAGTTTAATCCTACTGCCCACCCCATACTGTGTGGTCTTAATATATTTTTCTTAACTGGACATCGTTTCTTTTTTTTTAGAATGTAGGTGGTGAATTTTAAAAAGTTAAGTGGTCTTTTTCCACTCCAAATCTGCCGTACCTCTCCTCTCTTTTTTCTTCTGGAGAGAATGAGAAGGGCCGTGTGCTGGCACAGGTGAGGCATGTACGAGAACTGCCCCAAGGGGCACTAGGTGCACGCTCCCCTCTGTGTCCTCAGCCCCACTCATCGGCGTTGTTTCAGGTGAGAGTTGAAGAGCATTGCAAAGTGTGCCTGATGGGACTCAGACCAGACCATGTCGCAGCAGACTGATGTCCCTGTGGTCTGGGGAAAAGGTGGGGCTGGCGGGGATCCCGGAGCACGGAGTCTTGACTGACTGCTAACCCGAAGCATCATGGTGCTGGCCAGGGGCCCTGGAGAACCTCTTCCAGGCTTGGGTGTGAGTGTCAGACTGCCAGCTGCCCAGTGACATCTATGTTTGTTGTGAACTTTAAGCAGATTCCTCAGCTCTGAGCTCCGAGGTCATGGGTTACCCTGTATTCTGAAGGGTAATATTCATTTTTCTCGGTGAGAATTTTAAAGAAAAAAAGCTTTTCCTGCACTTTCCCTCCTTTTCCTTCTTTCTTTTCTTCCTTTCTCCCTTCCAAGCATATTGAAATATTTTATGTGTATAAAAAATTAAGCATTTTTTAACTAAATCTAAGAAGTGGTTTAATTTTGCTCCTTGACTCCATGGACATGGGAAAATACGTCCCATGGCACGTTTGCTTTATAATATTTTCAGCTATTTAAAAATAAATATCAAAAGCAAAGTATATAAATATATCTCTTAAAGATAATTTTTTGAAAAGCTCTTATTTTAGTGAATTTTAAGAAATTATTTTGGAGCGGATGTGCATACATTGCTTATGGACGTTTTGAATACCAGCATAGGAATGATCAACACTCAGTATCAACGCTTGCCTCCTATATGTAGAAAACAAATCCTCAGAGAGTGGTCTATGAAGAGTGGTTAAGTAGCAAATATATAATTTTCTTATATTTATTTTTAAGTAGAAAAACACTCTTGCTCTGTTACACCTTCGAAACAGTCTGTTCTAGAATGGTGCTGGTTATGTTTGGGCTTCCCTCTGTGGTGGTGTCTTGACCATTGTACTCTGGGACATCTCTAGAGGTGAAATCTCTAGAGGGGTGCAGTTTGAGGGTAGTATTGGCAAAAGTGCCCAGGGAACCTTGTACTGATAGTCAGTCCCTTGAATGCTGCAGCAAATCATTTATACTGAGCTTCTAGCATCGTATATTAGGAAACACTAGCATGAAAAGGCCACTGGAAGGCAGTTTTTCTCTGTTTTAGGCCACACTTTATCTTTTAAAAACTAGACTTCAAATACATTTTTGTGAAGTGCTTTTGATTTTCAGATTAAAAGGTACCTTGTAACTCATTTATTTTTCTTATAAACTTATTAAAAGTGAGGCAGAGGAGGAGAAAGGGTTAGTTAGCACTGACGCATGGCTTATGGGGCTGTGGGGGTGTCCGGGCCTCTTCCTCCTTTGTACCTTTCTTTCTTTCTTAGAGAACTGTGTGTGGGGGGTCTACTCGGAGTGGGTTTGTCTTAGGAGAGATTAAAAGGCTGCAGGCATAAAGAGAAAAAGAGTACATGCAGTAGTAACAATTAATAGTGTAGGTTATCTTCTAAACATGATGTGAGTAATAGTATTCTTTTAAAAACTTTTACCTTTAAATTTGTGTATGCTGAAACTCATCAATTGAGAATAATGTCAATTTCATTTACTGGCATGAACTAAAGTCCCCATTTCTTTTCCACGTGGGAACCTTATAAAGACACCAGCATCTCTTTCTTGCATTTTTGCCTGGCCAATGGTTCACAGACTGAATGTTGCAAATGACTAGTAACCAAAGAATTCTAGGTAGAACAACTTATATTTGGATTTACTATCTTACTGTCTTTAGTTATAGTTCCAAAGAAGACAGGAAAGTCCATTGATATGTGCCCAATAAATAAAATGATACCTTTTATTGTGTTGTTCTGCCACACTTTGCTCTTCAAAATTTTCTAAAAGCAGTATCTTTTGTTTAGTGTGTTACTTACATTATAATATAGGGAACATTGTACTCATGTAGAAAGCAGATATGTAGCTCTTCCTTTGCAGTTTGTTACGTAGATATGCAGCACCATCTCCTACACACGGGAGTCTTCAGAACTCTAGGCACAATGCTCCTTGCTCCTATTCTTTTGAGTACAGTTATTTTTTAAGAGTCATATTTAGAATTTATTTCTGCTTTTGCTAAGTATAGTTATAAATAGTCTGGCAATGTACTGCTGATTATCTTTATTTTGACATAATTCAATTGTTTAATTTGATATTTCTGGCTCTCCCATGACATTAAAAAATGGAAGTATGATTTTTCCTTGTCTTTTTTAAAAATAAATTTTGTTAACCTGCTGGCATATAATCTGGAGTTTTTTGTAATAACCTTCCTTTATCTAACTTGCTTTACTGAACTATTGAATGCTCATTTCTATAAAAATATGTTGTAAATACATTTTGGCAAGTTTTCTCATCATAAGGTTAGTTATTCTTTTGAGTCTGCCAAGTGACTATTATATATTCTTGGACATCATTTTTTGCATGTTGTAAATCTGAGCCACTTAGAGTAAGTGGACTCACTCTTCGCTTCTGTTAGACAGGAAGAAGAGTATTTTTCCTTTGTTTTCAAACTCCAGTAAGGCATAGCATTTTTAAGTACTTAAAATTTCCTGACATCTGTTCAAATGACATTTATGTTAATATTAAATATCTTGAGTTGCTTTGGGAGTAATTTGAGGTGTAGTTATTTTTATCACGACTTTGAATAGAGGACTATTTTCCTTTCTTCCAGAAATGAAGCAGCAGTGTAACTTGTAATTTAGCATATACCAGTGTGAATTGGCTTGTTTCAACACTGTCCTGAGGCAGTGAGCTCTATTTTCATGTGCCTCACCAGCCAGTGTCACATTGCATCATTCCATAAAATATACCGTCATTCTTATTTCAATTTAACACAGGAAAATAAACATTTTTAGAAGATTTCCGAGATTCTTACTTCAAAAGATAGTTATGCACTGGGGTGTGTGTCTCTGTGACAGGGATATTAAAACATGTGTTGCTCCATTTAAGAATCTTTTTTATTTCATGTTGCCATGAGATAAGAAAAGACTTACCCCTCCTCCCCAGTGTATTGAGTTGGTGGTAGAAGGTAGTTCCATGCTCCATTTTAAAATTCTGAAGATTGCCTTTGATAGCTTGAACAGAATGTGGCTTGATTTGGGTGCTGCAGGCCTTTATGTTTTGGACTTTTACTATGGTGCAGTTGACATGGTGAAATAGATCTCTTTTGTGTACAGGAAGCTTTATAAAATTTCATCTAAAAACTCTCTATTTTGAGAAGCTATTTTACATATGAGAAGAGTACTGTTGAAATAAAACTTTATTTTTCTGGGAACTAAAGTTTTGTATATTGATCAAGGTGATTCTGAAAGTTTTTATTTTAAATGTTGGAGTGTTGTGTTATTAATTATACCCTATCATGTACTAAATAAGAAATTGTGATTTATCAATAAAAATTAAAGTTTCCATCTATTTATTGTCTGTGTTTTTTACTTTAGCTTAAAGCATGTTTACAGCACATCTCCCTTATTAAACCTAATTATGAGAAAATGGGATGTCTGAGGGTAAGTTAGCATAGGCATTATTGTGTGACAATGGGTTTGACACAAGTGAGGTTTGAGACATTCGATTACCAACCCGTCACCTTTCTCCTCATTCTTTGCTTTAGGTGCTGGGATAAGGTCTGTGGAGAAGGCGATACACAAATAAAAACCTGATTGATGTTAGGTGAGCACTCACTGTACTTACAGAAGGTATATGAAAATCTAGAATGCGTAGGAAAATGGAGGCGTGAGTGATCACATCCAGAGTGTAACCTCAGGGATGTTTTCTCCACCCTTACCCAGTGTTCTATAACATTTCTCTTGCCATGAATTTTCAGGGCTTTGGTGAAATGCTAAAGATAGCATAGCGGTCCTCAGTCGGGGGGACTTTTGTCCTCAGTGGCAATGTCTGGAGAGGCTTTGGGTTCTCAGAGCGGGTGCTGGTTACATTGGCCTCTTGCGGGTAAAGGCCAAGGAAGCCAGTAAACACCCCACAATGCACAGGACAGCCTCCTACGGCAAAGAATTATTTGTCCCAAAATATCACAAGTGCTGAGGTAGAGAAACCATCTAGCTAAGTGATGCCGGGTACTTCTAGCTTACCTAGTAATATCAATTAACTTAATATGATTAATGCCTTCTCACTGCCATGGTTTTAATATAGATAGTCCCTACCAAAACTTTCTCTTTTTTTGTTTTTTTGGTACTGGGGATTGAACCCAAGGCTATTCTACTTCTGAGCTACACCACCAGCCCTTTTTAAAAATTTTAAATTTTTCTAGGTTTCTGGGGTCTCACTAAGTTGCCGAGGCTGTTCTTGAACCTGTGAACCTCCTGTATCAGTCTCCCAAGTACCAGGACTCAGACCTGCACTACCACACCTGGCTCGACAAAAACTTATGTTGAGGTTGAATTCCTCAATGCAATGATGTTGAAAGGTCATGGGACCTCTAAGGAGTAACTGGGTCACGGGAGGGGGGCTCCACCCACATGAAGGGGTTAATCCAGTTCCTGTGAGAGCAGGTTAGTTATGACAACAGCAAGTTGTCATAAAGAGGGTCAGGTCCTCTAGCCTCTCTTCCTGTGTGCCACTCCCACCATGTGATGACCTGCTCTGCCTTGTGACCGCACAGTCCCCACCAGCAAAGGGCCGCATCAGACGCAGCCACCCATTCTTCCCAGCCTTCAGAACTGTGAGCCAAATATACGTGTATTCCTTACACATTATTGGATATAGCAGTAGAAAATGGGCTACGATACTCATAACAACAATAGAGTTATTAGAATCACTGGACCGATACTAATATTAACAAATAAGTCTATATCCCAAGTTGAGGATATATAGATAACTTGGAGACTGGGGAAAAGATATAGTAACTTTAAAAAGGTGCCTATGATGGTGATTTCTAAACTTGATTGATCATCAAACTTCCCTAGAGAGCTTGATTTCATTAAAAAAGAGAAAAGAGAATCTAGATACTAAATTTTTATTTTTGGAAAGATGATCTCTGTTTGTAAGGGCTGCTTTTTTGAAAATGTAATTTTTCAAAAAATCTTATTTAAAGGAAAATAAAGCACAGACGTGCCTGACGAGTGAGATCTGCCTGGTGGTGGGATTTGGTTTCCCTGTACTAAGACACACTGTGGAATTAGAGTTGCGCCCATTACACACATTTTGTTACTTCTCCCACTTGAATTTACATTTATAATGTTAAAAGTAAAATAATGGATTGATGAATGTTTTACAGATGTTTAAAACAAGTCTTGAATAAAATATTAAAATACGGAAGTTAAAAAAAATCCTGGCCTTACTTAAAGAAATCCTAGTTCAGCAAGTCTAGTTTAGGCTCTGAATCTGAATTCTTAAGCAAACAGGTGATTCTGATGATCATTTCAGTCTGGGAGCCACTGAAGTCCATAATGAGTTTTCCAGACCTCACTGACCTGTGTATAGACTGGGATGCTGAAAATAACATCATCCATCCAATCTAAATGATAACATAGGCCTGCCTCCCACAGAGCAGTCCTTCCCAGGTAGTCCCAGGAGCCTCCGGAAATGCTTCATGCTCACCCAAAAGATTCTAAGAGCTGTCACATGAGATCTTTGTTCTTTCTTCCTGTCTGGTCCATTTTGTTGATGTCCAGTGCAGCAGAGACTATCACTTCCCTCCTCCTGCCCAATCCTCTTTCCTCCTTCCACTTAGTTTTGAGGTTCTGAGTTTATTTGGAGTGGCAGCTATATTTTCCAGCTTCCTTTGCAGCTATGTAGAGTCCTGGACTATATCCTATCCAGTGAGATATAAGCTGAGATGTGAGTGATACTTTCAACAAGTATCTTCAGCTGGCCATGGTGGTGCACACCTGTAACCCCAGTACTTGGAGGCTGAGACAGGAGGATCACAGGTTTGAAGCCAGCTTCAGAAACTTGGTGAGATCCTCAGCAACTTAGCGAGACCCTGTTTCAAGATAAAAAATAAATAGGCCTGGGGGTGTAGCTCAAAGGTAGAATGCCCCTGGGTTCGGTTCAGCCTCCAGTGTCCAAAAAAGTTTTAAAAAGTATCTTAAAAAGAAGTGGGCAAGGCCCCTTTTTTTGTCTTTGCTGCTTCTTGCTGCTTGGATTGCGAATGACTGGCTGGAGCTCTGTCAGCCTTCTGGTCCATCAGGAGAAAAGCGGACCCCTAAGGACTGTGAGTGAGCTGGAGAGCTTGAAGGAGTTGGGTCCCTGATCACGATGGAGCTACCCTATGAATTACCTACCTTTGGATTTCCTGTGCAAGAGAGAACTTCTAAGCCAGCTGTGGTGGACAGATTTTTGGGTGCTCCCCATGAACCTTGCCTGCTGAAGTTTCTGTCAGTGCGGATCCCCTCTCCTGAGGGTGGTTGTGACCTACAACTTGCTTTTAGCTAACAAAATATGGCAAAGGCGACAGGGTGTACATTAGATTGCAGTGCCCCCCCCTCCCGCTTTTTTTTTTTTACTGGGGATTAAGCCCAGGAACATTTTACCTCTGAGCTACACCTCCAGCCCTATTTTATTTTTTATTTTTGAAACAGGGTCTCACTAAGATGCGGAGGGCCTCTCTTAAGTAGCGGAGGCTGGCCAAGAACCTGTGATCCTCCTGTCTCAGCCTCCCAAGTACTGGGATTACAAGTGTGCGCCACCATGCCTGGCTTTGTGGTGCCCCTCTTGTTGGAGTCTCTATCTCCTCTTCTGACTTTGAGGAGGAGAACTGAAATGCTTTGGGTTCCCCATGTGGCAAGAAACGGAGAGCAGCTTTTAGGAACTGAGGGCGACCTCCATCTGACAACAGGCAAGAAACAAGAAACGGAAAGTCCCACAGCTGTGAGGAACTGAGTCCTGCTCAAAAAAGTGCATCTGCAGCTGCAGCTCCAGCTGACGCCCTGATAGACCCATGTGAGACCCAAACAGCGAACCTAAGTGCATGGTCTCGACTCACAAACACTGTGAGATAACCAATAGAAAACTAATACACAAATTAAACAACTCTGTTACACACTGCCAGCAAAAGCCCTGTGGATGCCTTAGCATTATCCCTGGCCTGCCACTGCCACTTCCCTCTGGGCGAAAGAGGAAGCTGTGTTCCCTGGAGGCCTCGCTGGGGCTGCAGGGCTACAGTGAGTCCCACACCCATGCAGGCAGATTTTCTCTCCCTGACTCAATGCTATATTTTATCCCTTGGGTACAGAGCGGTGTTGCTTGTGCCTCAGTGCTCACAGAGTTTTTAATGGAAACCGTTCTTTTAATTTCTGTGTGTGCTGCCAGTCTCTCTCTTTCCCTCTCTCTGGCATAGTCCTAAGTCTAACAGGCTGGGCTGGATGCCATAGTAGGGTACAGATACCATACTGTCCTCAAATCTGCCTTCTCTCTGACTCAGTTTGTCCATCATTTATCTGTCTGTTTTTCTGTCTGTCTGTCTCTCACACACAGGTGCCATCCTGGTAGCCCCCCCCGCCCAGTAGTTCACTAGGCACATTCATACACAGACACTGCGGTAGCTCAGAGTGTGAACTTCCGTGTCAGGCAGGAACATGAACCCTCACTGCCCAGACATTTGCAGTGTCCCCACAAGGACATACCCTGCTAGCAGAGACATCTGAGCATCGATTCTCACTGCTTTCTTTAGGCCATCACCTCTTTCCCCCCACCAACCCTGTTTATTATCTCTGTAGTCTATTCTGAAATTTACACTTCCGCCTTTTCTGCTCCATCACTACCTTTCAGATGGTGGCAAGTCCCAAGTCTCCTCTTTTGCTGTGAGCTTTTCCTCCGTCTCCCGTCAGCTGGGGGGTCAACGCTTCCTCTCTTCTGCCTGTTCTACTGCGATGTTACATCCCTAAGGGGGAGAGTAGTGAAAGAACTTTGAATGATTCTTGACTCTGATTGTAGTTGGCTTTTATTCTTTCTTATGTTATCCCAATTACCTAAAAACTCAGGCGAGCACATGAGCTCAGGATGAGGGAGACATTAGCTGCAGCACACGCAACAAGGACCTGATGGTTGAGAAGAGGATGTGTGAGCACATGACAGCGAATGCCGCTGGTTTCTAGACGAGTTCTAGTACTTCAGTTCTAGTGTGATTCAGAATAATGTCGCAACTTAAGAAGGTGGACCAACAGGAGTCCGTATGGAGTGGAGTGGCCATAGAGGTGTCAGGTTGAATGATGGAAGGATGCACAACGCCCAGCTGATGAGAGACAACGTGGATTTTAATGCTTGTCTTCAAATCTCTGAATGGCTTCTGTGAGCAAGCTCAAGTTGCAGAATCATTACTAGAGGGTAGATTTTGATTTAAGATTAGGAGGAAATCAAATAGAATATCCCTGTTTCAGAAGGTGTGATTACATGGTCCCTGAAGTTGCTTAGAGGCTGACAATAATTGGTGACTGATACTTTTAAAAATGGTTATCTAATTTATTACTATTTTTGCATTGTGTGTTAAAATTATAATGGTTAAGAAGTTTTCTAGTTTGGCTCTTATTAAGGTTGAACTGCACCCTCTCCAAAAACATACATTAAAGCCCTAACCCTAGTGCCTGAGAATGTGTTTGAGGTCAGCCTCAGATAACAGATAATAAGACAATAAACCTATTTCCTTATTTGAAAATAGGATCATTACAGATTTCCAAATAAGGAAATAAGATCATTGCAGATGTAATTAGTTAAGATGAGGTCATACTGGTACAGGGTGGCCCCTAATCCAGTAAGAGCGGTGTCCTTATAAGATTATATGAAGATGGTCATGTTTTTTAAATATACTTTTACTGGTGCATTGTAATTATACATCATAATGAGGTTCAGAGTGATAGGAATATGTATGCACACAGCACTTGGTGTGTTTCCCTCCACATCCCACCCCACTCCTTCCCCTACCCCTTCCCCATACATGCTATTGAGATTGGTATTGATAATTTTGTATATGTACACAGCATTATTTGGACTGTTGTTCTTTATAGCTGAGTACAATTTCATTATGTGTATATACCACAGTTTTGTGATCCATTCATCTGTTGATGGACACCTAGGCTGGTTCCATAATTTGGCTATTGTGAATTGTGCTGCTAAAAACATGGATATGCATGTTAGAATGGCAACCATCAAGAATATGAACCATGCCGGGCGCGGTGGCTCACGCTTGTAATCCCAATACTTGGGAGGCTGAGACCGGAGGATCCGAGTTTGCAACCAGCCTCAGCTACTTAGTGAGACCCTTCACAACTTAGTGAGACCCTGTTTCAAAATTAAGAATTAAAAAATAGGGCTGGGGGTATAGCTCAGAGGTAGAACGTCCCTGGGTTCAATCCCCAGTACTGCAAAAAAAAAAAAAAAAAGAATATGAACCATAATAAATGCTGGCAGTGATGTGGGGAAATAGGAACCCTCATACACAAATAAGCGCCAGATTCAGGAATAGCAATAAAGAAAGTGAAGGGTGTGTGTGGGGAAGCATGGAAAGAGAGGGATACAGATGGAACAGGAACACTTCTTAGCAAGAGCAGTAGGTGTCTGGTTAAATTTCAGTTGTGGGATTAGTGCAGAATTTCAGCTGATTCCCAAACACTAAAGATATTTCAGTCTTGTGTTTTAAGTGCTCATTAAAAAGTTAACCTTAATTTATAAAGTTTTGAGCAAATGCGGCTCTGTGTGTACTTACTGAATTATCTTATTTCTTGCTACCTTTGCCTAAGAATGCAGGAATAGAAGGTTTCAATTTTTAGTTTTAGCTAATTTCAATAATATAGTTATTAATTTCTAAATATGTTTTTGGAGTACTATAATAATTTATAAAATTAGGGATATTATAAAATAATAGTAATTATGTCTTTACTAGCAGAATTCCTAAAAATCCTAAAGGTTTCTCATGCTGAAAATTGTGACTTTCTCAGCTGTGACTTTTTTTTTTTTTTGGCGATACCGGGGATGGAGCCCAGGGGCATTCTACCTTTTTATACTTAATTTTGAAACCGGGTCTCACGAAGTTGCGGAGGGCCTCACTAGGTAGAGAGAGAGAGAGAGAGAGAGAGAGAGAGAGAGAGCTGAGGCTGGCCGCGAACCCGGATCCTCCGGTCTCC
>PVJS01032336.1:0-22845 GCA_004027185.1 Glis glis | reverse complement strand
GCTACGCCCCCGGCCCTATTTTTTATGCTTTATTTTGAAACCGGGTCTCATGAGGTTGCGGAGGGCCTCACTAAGGAGAGAGAGAGACAGAGAGAGAGAGAGAGACAGAGCGAGAGCTGAGGCTGGCCGCGAACCCGGATCCTCCGGTCTCCGCCTCCCAAAGTACTGGGATTACAAGCGTGCGCCACCACGCCCGGCTGAATTCTGTCATCTTAATAGATGGCTGATTTGTTATAGTCCTAATAAAGTTAATGGAAATGATCAAAACCTTTCCAAGTACTTCTTGCTATTACTTTAAAAATCAATACCTGCTTTCCATCAAATTACAATAAAAATGAAGCCAATATGGACACTTTACAGAATGTACCAGAAGTATGTGTTTTAAATGACCAAGTGCCTTTGTGACTTTGCCTAATGCATTTGTGACTCTTGCTGCTCGACCCACTGGCAGTTAGACTGTGCCCTCTGAGCCAACCCTAGCAAGAACAGGGTCTACCAGTGGTAGTTGCTCTTCTCTGGTTAGACTTGGGATTCAATCACATGTTCTAGCCTGAGTTTCAATGGCCCCATGGAGTCTCTTTCCACCAGCTTGACCTTGAAACTTATGTATGGAAGTGAGTCCACATCACAGCCTGAAATTGAGCCTGGTACATAGGAACTCATTCGATTTCCATGTTAGAGCTTTCTCTGCCTGATTCATTAGCTCTATTATTAATATTTGTATTAATATCCCATCTAGCCTCATGAATAAGGTCCTGTTCTATGCAGCTAGTCAATTCTTTTATTGTGCAACAAATATTTGTTGAACAACTGTAATGTGCCTTTAGGTACTGGATTAGAACAAGGTTGAGACTCCACAGCCTTCATATAGTTTTCAGTTTAGTGAGGTGATAGATATTCAACAGGAAATTCCTATAAGATGTGATGAGGGCTAATCAGGGGAGTACGAGTCTTATGTCCTCAGGCAGGTAGGCCTTGAATTCTGCTCAATAAGGACATTTTCTAAAATCATAAAACAGTGTACATGATTGTCAAGAATCCTTCCCTCTTCTCCTAGATTTCCCCATACTCTTCTCTCCCCACCTGATTCTACTCCTCAACACTGACCACTTCAAAGCCTTAATTGAGACCTGTTTTACTCTGGCTGGCCAGTCCTGCTGCCAGTCTTTCTAGCATGGCCAGCTCCTTCCAGCAGGACTCTAATGTGTGTGCCTCAGATTGAGTACTGAGTCTTACTGTCCCTTTCAGTTGCATGCTGTGGCTGTCCTGTGATCCTATGCAGATCCATCTACAAGGCTGCAAAGACCCCTGCAAGCACATCTTCCAGAAAACCGTAGCTTGGAATTGACCTTCTCTATAGCCAAACTGATTCAGTTCCTTCTTAGGATACAATGCAGTATTTCTTTAAGGAACTTGCAACCTCTTACAAAGAGCCCAATTGACTTTGAGGCTATGGCTATACTATTTACCTACTTAATGAAGGATGTATTATTTTCTCATGAGTTAAATAAAGATGAATATATAAGGATCAGAAAGAGACAATGCTTGGGAAGATGTTTTACTGCAATGCACCATATGCATGAAAATATTTTTATAGTTGCTTGCAAAGGAATATCCCATTAGCATAAAAAAATCATTGTAACCACCAAGAGGGACTTGCTTATACACAGCAAAGTAAGATTTGTTCTCCCTTGTGTGTTAGTTTTCTTTTCCCTTCCTTTTATTTTATTTTTATTTGTTTGTTGTACTGATGATTTAAGCCAGGAGTGTCTACCTCTGAGCCATACCACCAGCCCTATTTTATTTTAAAGTTTGAAACAGAGTCTTGCTAAATTTCTGCATGCTGGCCTCAAACCTGCCATCCTCCTGTCTCAGACTCCCAAGTATCAGTTTTCTTTTTTATTAAATGAAGGAATTGGGCTGGATGGCTTTCTAGCACTAGTATTGATTCCATGATACTATTGTCTATTTTTGATGCTTAAATATTTCAATGCAATCAATTAATAGGCAAATGCATAGTTAAAACATCTATTACACAATATGAGGAAGCATATTGAGTATTTGGAGACATACAATGATTAAACATCTGATCACAACTGCTGTGGGATTTATCTAATTTAGAAGAGAAGCAGCATGTATGGAAAAACACAACTGTCAGCATGCATTTAAATGTCAACTAAATGATACTAGAAATGAAGAATGGAACAGCTTTAACAGAGCCAATGCAAGTGTCTCATTTAATCCTCATAATTAATGTGCATGACTTACATTGGTATCACCATTTTGCAGGTGAAAGATACAAAACAGATAACTTTAACAACTTAATCAAGGTAAAAGAGCTAGTAACTAGAATCCACACTCAAGTTAATTATGTAACAAAATGTAGGGGTTTTTTTTCCTCAAGACTTTCATAGTTCAGAAACTATAATTTTCTTGTCATGATATGTACTATCCATACTAAGGAGCTTTTGAGGGTAAAGGGGGTACCGTTAACAATTACTCTGGAACAATAGACATGTAATAGAAATGACCAGGGCAAATGGGGAAGTAAGATCATCACACCTATCTATCGTCCTTGATTGAAGCTTTGTTCTGGAGAAGGAAGATGTAGGAGTAATGTAGAGCAGGATCAAAGACAAGTATCCCAATCCACACCTTGGTGGGGTTGTGCCTCCCCCTCATTCTCTTCAGCTACATCCTCAGATCCCTCCTGCTGGAATCTGACATTCATTAGCTGCATAGTCTTGACACCTTTTCATACTTCTTCCTTCATAAACGATACCTTCTTGAAACCCATAGCAAGTTAGTGCTGGGTTGATGAACTTAGGGTCACAGGATGGGTCCCCAAATAAACCTGTGAGCTTGCTTGGTCACCTCTGTGCTTTGTTTCTACTCACTTCCTCAGATCTGTTTCATCCATCATAGTGGTCTTTGGAATCAAATATTCATGGCACCTCTTAAACGTCTGATATTTGACAAGTTATGTCTCTCGTCTTTGCCTGAGTTTTCTCATCAGTAAAAAAGAGGGACATAATAGCACCTACACAATAATACATCACTTCCAAATGTATTAGCTACGTATGGTGTGAGGATTAGATCATTAAAATTCTCATTTTGTTCTACCATGCAGGGGTTAAGTAGCTCAATGAGTATGCTTTTCTGACACTTGGCAGTATCATTAGTAACACAGCAGTGGGTTTGGGGTTTAAAATCTTGGGTGATGGTCCCAGCTCTTCCACAGAATGTCTACAGCAGATCACATGACTTCCCCAAGACTCAGCTCCTCATCTGCATAAATTAGAGCCAATCTCTGCCTTCACAGAGCAATGTCTACCCCGCAGGGTCATTGTGAACATCAAAATAAAATAATTGATATTCTGAAAAGTTCTATATGGGAGGAAATCATTATAAGTCATAATTCTAACATCTTTTATTACAAATGATTTAATAAAATGTATATGGCTCTTGAAAACTTCCAAATATTTCTGAGTAGTAACTCATAGCTCCTCTATCACCCATAATATAAGTAGTTAATTATCATTGCAGGGCTGCATTAGAAGCTAAAAATAAAACCAGAGCTGTCAGTTCTTGGTGGAATAAACTGAGTTCAGGGTTAGATGATGGTCAGGAGAACAATTAGTTACAAACTGCCCATTAGATCCAAGCGTTGCAAAACAATGAACAGAACCCTCCTACATACGGTGATCCAAGTTCCAACATTGAAATATGTTATAAATTATGAACACACTGCAGGACGAGGGCTAGCTCTGCCTGGAGAAGACTTCTGTGGTGCATTGCAGAGAAATAGGAACAGCAGAGCTGAATCCAGTTATAGAAATCAGTTTTGATTCCCATTTGCTCCCCCAGCGAGGGACTCAAAGACATCCAGGGCACTGAGTTCAGCAGTGGGCCAGAAGGGTCCCTAGGGCAATTTTCCAGAGAAAGATGATGAATCAGGTGAGAGCAAAAGGCCTCTGTACTGCTTTAAACTGCCATAAAATTCAGATTAAATGTAGAAGTTTCCAAGTGAAAACCCTGCTAAAGCAAAGGATCAAAAAATGTAATTTTTGTGAAAAATCTGTATTTGAAAAGGGCTTGGTGAGATTAATAGTCACTGCCCTTGAAAGAGCATTTCCACGAGCAGTCCCAGAGCTGTGTGGATGCTGAGCCCGTGTGCATGACGAGTCTGGGGACTGAGATGCTATTACCTGGCTCATTATTCCCATCGGACAGGACCACCTCATTTTCCACCTGGAGAAACTGATAGAGTTAACTACCCCAAGAGCAGGAACTGCCCATTTCCAGGCTTGCTCTTTCTCGTTAGCAAACCCCACCATCATTCAAGCATGCCAACCAGAGAAATTTCATAAAATGCACTTAAAACTTAAGTGCTTGGAAGAACCCACGGTTGCCTAGCAACGGAGCTTTCTGAGGTAAGCAATGCGACATGCTGAAGTCTCCAGAGAGGGGGGAAACCTGGCCTCCCGCTGTAGCTTGTAGCTTTCCTGCTGGATTAAGTGGAAACTGCCTTTCAGCCCTTGAGGAAACTCACCTACAAAATGATGTGCTTGGGCTGGAGGGTCACTAGAGTTATTTTCACAGTTTCCGTCTCTGAGTGAGTGAACCATCAGGCTCTGAGTCAGCCTCAGAGACACAGCACCTGGGTGCAGATCTTGATTTTTATCATGCAATACAGCATCTTTGACCATTCCTGGTCAAATTCCTTACTTACCTCATTCTCTACAAAAGACATCACGCTGCCAATATGCGGTTCTTTGGAATGATTTACTTAAAGAATGAATCCTTCTACAGTGAGCAGTGTGGCAGACACATGCCTGTGCTCCGGCAGTAACCATGAGTCAGCCACAACCACCATCTTCCAAAAGTTGCAGCCCTGAAAAGAATCGGGACATGTGCACAAGTACAGTGTGCACACATTGCAGCATGGAGAGGGTTATGAAGCTGGCAGTAGCCTTAGGACAACGAGCATTTTACTTGGCTCCCAAGGCTCCCTAGAGATCTGGAAGAACTTTATTTTATGATAGATAGGTTTTATATTGTAGTAAATCTTGGAATTTCTCTTCCATCTCCCATATCTTGACAAAGGAGGAAACAGAGGCTCAAGTTAAATGACCTGCCTCAAATCATAGCTGCTTACAAGCAGCAGAGATAGGGTTTAAACTCATGCTTTCGGATCAGACATTTAGTGGCAGGCAGAATGAGCATTGTCAGGGAGGAGAGAGGGAATGGGCTCAAGAGATTTCAGAGACAGAAAGAGTGGTACTGTGCGATGAGGCTGTCAAGTTGAGGAAGGGCTGGATGGCTGCCTGCATCAAGGCTGGTCCACAGGAGGTAGTGACGTCAGGGCTACAGCTATGGATGTGGGCATCATCTGGCCACAGGAGAGCATACTAGAGTAATGGTGAATAAACGGCCAAAGGAAATATTATATACTATTTATAAATCTATAACCTCCCCAATTAAGGAGCAGGGACCTTAATGACAGGGACTAGGTTTTTATTTTTAAATATTTTAATTAAAAATAATGTATTCAGAAAAATGCAGATATTAAATGTGATAGTGTCAATTTATAGAGTTACTGCAAGATAGCATTATCCTCCATGTGTCCTGGAAGACGCTTTGATATCTCCTCTCAGTCTCTTCTACTGCCTGGAAATAATAACTATTCCCACTTAGTTTTGACTTTTCTGTGGACACAATTATCTATTATATACTTTTTCGTGTTTGACTTCTGGTATCCAAAGATATTAGGAAAAATTCATCTATAATGCTGAATGCTGTGTGTAGCCATAAATCATATTTTTAAATTTCTGTGTAGTATTTTGTTTTACAAATATGCCACATTTTGTTTACACATTCCGTTGTTCAATGATTTGGAATTTAAAATACCACTAGTAGGGCATTTTTGTATGTGTCTTTAGATACACATATGCATTTGTTTCTTTTGGGAATGACATAGGAGTGTTATTTTGGGGTGTATGTGTGACTCTAATTGCTAATGAAGCAGGGCTATAGAGGCTCGGCTGTGGGGTATGAGGGACCCGGATGAGCCATCTACAGCTGCTCTGTGAGGAGCAGAGTAAGTAAACATAGGTCAGGCCAGAACTAAGAGACCCCAGTGAAGAGTTGATCTCTGAGAGCAGAAAAAATTCAGAACAGGAGTATCTACAAGTATCATCACTCATTTCCTGGTCTTGGCTCTCATTTAAATACAGGGAAGTCTTATCCAATGACAGAGCAAAACAAAAGTTTCTACATTTTGGAGGTGTACCATCAAGTGGTTCAACATCAACATCATGGTTCCGAGTGGTACATTTGGTTTAGAACAAAATGAAAATCAATGTGTGAAATAAGAAAAACAGGGCCAACCCCTCTAAGCAAATGCCAACGAGGCTCCTATCTACTTCTATTGGGCTTCAGCTCCAATTTCCAACTCCATCAGCACACGGAAGTACAAATCAGGAAACAGAGGTGGAAGGCCCTTCCGTGGTTTGGAATGTTATGGTAGAAAGTAATGCAAGATCTCAGCTCAGTTGACAAGCAGACAGTTGGTCACGAATCACTACAGTTCAACCTGGTCTGGTTGATGCAAAACCAATTCTCAGCCCAATCCAAGGGTGGCAGCTAGCTTCCTTCTGGTCTTCTGTGTACTCATCTAAATTGGCTCAGAGCTAAATCTTCAAATAATAGGCTTGAGAGCTCTTATCAAGCCTGGATGGCTAGAGTAGAAATTGGTTCATAGTCCCTATATTGTAAAGTGCTTCAATTCTGTGTATTCAAAGAAGCCTAATTCTAAATAGATTACCTATGTGTTTCTGAGACAAAATTAGAAATTTTATTGCCTTACTCCTTTGGAAACAATTTCCTTTTCTCAGTAGAATGTGAAATGAAAACAGGTAAACCCCTGGGCTCTGTGTAAGATGTTGCTTCCCCAGTGCGGCTGCAATGGGATTGCATGGGGAGGAAGTGTCAGCAAATTAATGGCCTCAAAGAGAGGCTTAAAACAGACACATTATGCCCAAGGTATTCCAGTAGAAAAGCATGCCGACTGTAATACTGGATTCCAACAAGAGAATTGGGGAGCACTAGCTACCTCTCCCAGTAGTGAGAAAATGTCTTTCATTTTCAAAGTCCTGAATTAACAAGTAATACTTTGTGTTTTATGAAGGGGCCTCCGTAAAATGCTTTGATTTGTTTGTATCTCAAAACATGAGAACATCTTGGGGACCTGGGGCTGTGCAAAATGTTTCTTATTTCTCTTTGATTGTTCGTCTTTGCCTTCACTTCCCCAGCTCCTCACTGGGCAGTATTTGTGAACATCTTTAACAGAATATTACCAGGAAGAGAATAAAAATAGGGAAGCATAGAGTTAATGAAGCTCCCTTCAAGATGGTAATGTTTGCTAAGCTGTGCTAATGTATTCTGTGTTCTAGCCTCTGCCCAATTGCTTTACATATATTAACTCATTTAATCATTGTAAGGACCTCAGGAGGTGGGTACTATTATTACAATTTACCTTCGAGGAAAGTGAGGCCCAGACAGACAGTTTACTGAACTTGACTTTACATGTGTAAGCACTGTGGTCAAGAGTTATTCACGAGCTTTCTGGTCCCAATCTATCCACCACACCATTCATTGATATTCTCTCTCTCTCTCTCTCTCTCTCTCTCTCTCTCTCAGTGGTACTGGAGATTAAAACCAGAGACATTCTATCTCTGAGCCTTATTTTCTTTTTGTTTTGAAACAGGGTCTCATAAGGTTGCTGAGAGTCTCAATAAGTTTCTGAGGCTGGTCTCTAATCTGTGATCCTCCTTTCTCAGCCTCCTAAGTACTGGGATTCCAGGTGTGTGCCACCACACCCACCTTGTGTTGTCTCTTAATGATAAATGAGCAATATAGGTAATAAAAGACCAAATATAATTTATTCAACAAACTTAACTTTAGCCACTTCTATGGAATAGTTGCTATGCTCTACTTATAATAAATAAGATTAAGACATGTCATCCATAGGGTATATAAATAAATGTTCCATCTACAGATGTGGAAATAAGTCCCCAGGTTCAAATTTTGTGTCTAAGATTATTGACTGCAGAGCTAGGAGCAAACTCAAGTTCTTAGGGCACCTGGATTAGATTTTAATTGCAAACTCCTATATTCTAGACACAATGCTCTGCAGAGGAATTTATTCCTGCAACTTCTCCATACCTGCTGGTTCAATTACATTGTCACCATTCCATTTCTTGCTTTTATTCCGCTCACAATCTAAATAGGTCTCCGCAACCTATCTATTTCTGTAGCTGGAGGTAGATGAGAAGACTGACTCCCACATTATAGATCAACCTTGCAGCACCTCAATTTTTGCTTAATATACCATTCCCAAGCATTCAGTGCTGGGAGCTGGGAGTGAGGCTGGAGTTGCAGGTGAATGGATGGTGCTAACTAGAAGTCACTGCAGCGTAAGCCAGACTGACACCCACACTGTCTTTATGTAAATTCATACAGCATTTGCAATGAAGCCAAAGGACATAATGTGAAGACAGTCACCATGTCGGCCACCGTAGAGAAGTGCTGGGAAAACGTGGCACCATCCCCTGCTCCCCACCTCACTGTGGATTTTTACTATATTCTGCAGCGTCAGGCGGAGGATAGTTCATTAGGTGTTGTGTGCACACTTCAACGTTTCAGGGATGGTAATGAGTCTTCCACAAATCACACACATTCATTTCTGTGACTCCCAGATCTATCTTTGTAATATTTTTCATTTTGTTCCTTAACAGAGAGAACTGGTATTTTAGAGAATAGTTCTCCAGGGCCCTGGCAATTCCATGTTAATTCTAGAGTTAATGGATGGGTTTATCAATCTAAGGCATTAATAACACTCAGGAAACTTAAGAGCTGTAATCCGTCCCTGTCTCTGAGGTTATAGAACGGTGGAGCCCTTGCTTCTTTCTCTCCTTCTTTTTCGTTTTTTTAAACCACCATGACTTGCAAAAATCACTACTAAAGATTTTTCTCATTGAAGAAACAATAAAAAGGAATGCAAACCACTGTGCAGAATGCTATCACAACTAACATGGGTCTGTTAATTCTAAGTCCAGGACTAGGCACATGGTTACCTTGTATGAAAATAAAGGCTGCTTTTGATCAATTTAGGGTCAGAGTTGATGCATTTGATGAGGAAACGGACACAATGTAGAGAGCATGGATTTGGATTCAGGGAAACAGGGTTTATTTTCAGTTTTGCCACTTAGTAGGTAAGTGACCTGGGGGATGGCCTCTCAGAGACTGGAGTGTCTTCTCTTCCTCCTCCTCTTCCTCCTCCTGCTCCTCCTCCTTCTCCTTCTTCGTCCTCCTTCTTCTGTGCTACTGGGGATTGAACCCAGGGGCATTCTACCTCTGTGCTACACTCCTAGCCCTTTTTATTTTTTGTTTTGAAACAGGGCCTTGCTAGGTTTCTGAGAGTCTCGCTACATTGCTGAGGCTGTCCTCGAACCTATGATCCTTCTGTCTCAGCCTCTCAAGTACTGGGATTACAGGTGTGCCCCACCACACTCAGCTTGAGTTTCTAATCTACAAAATAAAAATAATCACACACACACACACACACACACACACACATACACACGCACGCGCGCACGCACACACACACACACACACACACACACACACACACACACATACTTGTGCGTGTCAAATGAGATGGCCTAGGCAAAGAGCCCAGTAGAATGTCATACAGTTTTATAAGGTTTTATATGTAAATCCCCAGAGGAGACAATGTCCAATATAAGAAACAAATAATTGGTCCGTTCCAGTAAAAGCGCTGTAGAGAGGAAACCCCTTTGGTGTTGAACTTGCTCGCCCTACCCTCTCTGTTGGGAACACATGTCCATGTGGACTTGGAATGGTGTTGAACGGATGGATGGAACTCTTCTTGAGATATGCTTCACAGTGGGTCCTAGTGACCTCATAACCAATGGGGGAATTAAATTGCAGAAGGAGCAAGAAAACTTGTTGCCATGGAAACATTGGACAATGTCAGCTGTTTCCGTGTCAGCTTTCATGTGGCTGTGTCATTCCGCGTAAAATTCCTTCGTGAAAGAGTGAATTCTCCAGCTCAGCAAATGGGCCAGCTTCTATAGGCAAGTCAGAGTTTTTTTTTTTTAATGTTCATTTACTGGTGCATTGTAATTATACATTTTGATATATGTCAGGGTATGAACATCATACATGCACACATTGCACATTTAGCCCTCCCTCCAATCCCATCCTATTCCCTCCCCCTTCCCTCCCTTTCATGCTCCGGATAGTGATTGAGTTTTATAGGTTTGTGTATGTACATCATGTGCTATAGTGTGTTTTTAGGGGAGGTGGAAAACCTTTCTCTCACTTCCCCAGTGGGAATTTAGCATAGGTGGATTTTAGGGCCCTGGAGAAGATAGGAGCAAGCTGATTCCAAAAGGGAGTGTTGTCTGCAGGGGCAGCAGCAATTTTCCAACAGTGTTCTTAGCAGAACTCTTGTAGACCTTGAAGGTATTCCAACAACGTCCTATGTATTTCACAGGCATTTCGTTTTCAATGTTTCATGCAATCTCCATGCATTTGGGAAAACCTCTTGGGTATCAAGACACCATGATTATCTTCTAACATCCTCTGAATCCAAATACATTAATGAATGTATTCCTTTGCATTGCAGCCTCCCCACATTAATGAGGTGCATCTGGGGCAGGGGCTGTGTGCTGCTTTTCTCCTTCTACCCAGCACGTAGATACTCAAGCTATTATTTATGCAGTCAATATGCATAGATCATATGAAATATTGATTTGGGAGTTAGCAGACACTCAGTTCAATGGCAATCTACCAGGAAATTTAAATTTAGAAGGCAGCCTTGTTCAGGCCATCTCAGATCCATGTAATTTTTACCTCTCTGAGCATGAATATCCTTGTCAAGTGAAAAGATAGAAGTAGGTAATTTTAAAGGTGTCTTTCAGTTCTGAACTCTGTGATATTATTCTACTTAAATGTTGGGAGCATAGATAACCTCAAAGTTGTACTTGAAAACTACACATATTTAAGCTACACTAAAATGACTTTTCTGCCCGAATATATAAAATGACTCTCCAGGGCTTAGATAAATTTCAAGTTCCTTAAACCTAATCAAATCCTTTACAGAATATGTTACTACTTTCAACATGACGCATTTTATAGGCTCACTTTTGAAATATAATATTAAATATACAGTATACAACTTTAGAGGATTAATAACATTTCTTATCAAAACCATCGTTCTCTCACTTTATTTCAAACTCCTTGAATAAAACATTATTGTTTTATTTTCTTTTAGTTTTTATTAACATTTTACCTTATAGGCATCTCTTATAGAGATGCTGAAACATATAAAAATGAATATATGTTTATAACTAAATGTTATAAATCATTTATAAATGAATAAATGATATCTGATCTTATTTTCTTTCAACTATACAAAATTAAGGAATTTTAAAAATTAAGGAAACCCAATGAAAGAGTCAGGAAGGGATACAGAGTGGATCTCCTTTAGCTAGATTCTCAATTTTGGTCAGAGAAATAAAGCATTAATCGCAAGTTGTCAGGAGCTGAGCTTTGCAGTCCACGTGTTGAAAATTCTTAGTGGAACTCAGATCTATTGAGTTGAGCGTATGCTGTGGTTCAGATGTCATTTCCGTGTGTCCCTCAAAGCTTGATGTTGTAAACTTGGTCTTCAGTGGGGCAGTGTTGAGGGGGTGGAGCCCTGAAGAGGTGGGGCTTATTGGAAGGAGGTTAGGTCATTGGGGGCACTACCCTCAGAAGGGATTAATGTTGCTTTCACAGACTGCACTCTTGCTAGTTCCCTTGAGAGCAAGTTGTATAAGAAGAGCTTGTCTGGCCCTTGAATCTCTCTGTCTTTCTGCCCTGACACGTGATCTCTCCCTCTCACACCTGTGCTCCTACTGTGGTGCTATCCACCATGGTGGAATGTAGCCAGAACCCTCCCCCCCACCAGAGCTGAGCAGGTGCTGGCTTCATGCTCTTCAATCTCTAGAACTGCAAGCTAAATAAACCCCTTTTCTTTATGAAATGTCCAGCCTTAAGTATTTTGTTATAGCAACAGAAAACAGAGTAATACAGTACTAATATATTCAAGGAAACTATTTTTGCTTGGTTATACGGAGTGAGTATGCAAAAGGCATTGACTGTTGAACTAAATGTCCTAGTTTAAAATTTATTCTGTGTGATCCTGAGCAAACTATGTAACACTCATAGACTTAATAAAGTCATTAAATGAATGCATTAAAAGAATAGAGCATAGAACTTGATCCTTTTAAGTATTCCAAATTTGTTAGCTTTTCTCCTCTAAAGACCTTGTATTTTTTAACCTTCTCTATGGACAAAAAAGAAAATGTCATATGCAGACAATTTAGATGATCAGAAGGCATAGACCACTTTAGAACCTTTAATCTCACTAGACTTTCCTTGCAGCCATGTCTGATCATTTTCAACTCTTTGCCCTTTTTCTGTATTATGTTTTTCTTAGACTGCAAATCAAACTGCTCCATTATAGATATAGCATGGGCCTGGAGAATTATTATCTACTCATTTTTCAAGAAATGGAAATTAGGAAACTTTACTGTTTGGCAGCCACTTTTGGTTGAGTTTCTGGACACTTTGACAGCTTTGCAGTTTCCAAGTACAGAGTTGTGTCCAAGGCCTATTTATCTGTCATATCTCCTCTGCTGAGCAGAGCTTTAGCAAAGGACCATCATTCTTTGTAAGCCTCCCTTAACCAAAGACTTAAAGATTTGCACATGTGCTATTAGGGAAGAATTGGCTTGGCTTCTATAGTTTCTTCCTGGCCCCGAAAGTCTAATAAGGTCATTCTGAGGAGAGTGCGATCAGAACTCCAAAATCCTATTAACTTAACCAAAATTGCCAACCAGAATTCTTTTTAGTGGCTCATCACTTGTCTCTTCAGGTTAATTTTTTAGCTTCATTGTTTTCCTATTGCTGACTCCATAAAATATAAATATTTCTAGGGGACATTTAAGATCTTGAATAGAGTGGCTTCCTCTACGCGCTCAACTTCATCTTCTGTTGCTCCCTGTGCCTGCATCCTGCAGTTGGTGAATGTGCTGCCTCATGAGCAAGCGTGACATTTCCCTGAAATTCTCCTGACTCCTTAATCCTTTTATCTGTCAAGGTCAAGCCGTTCTTATCATCTCCATAAAATCTTTCCTGGTTTGTCCAGCCTTTATAAATTATGAGTTTCTTGCTTCTGCCTTTCACAACTATTATTGGAACTGGGCTCATTCTGCTTGGATAAGCTAATTCCCTGTAGTCCAGCCTTCCCTCCACTTGTACCCATCAGCCATGCCTCCACAGGCGTGCAAAACAAGTTTTGTTTTTATGCCTGAGAAGGGTGTTGTGATTAAGACCAGGGCCTCCAAGGAGGAGAGTGAATGGAGATACTGATTTGATTCCATTTATTTATTTATTTATTTATTTATTTATTTATTTATTTGGCCAGTTTCCTTAGGTGGTAGGGAATTGAGTCTTATGAGATTCTGTGTAACTATTTGACCTACTTGGACATAAGCTGTTCTATTTTGGGGAGCGGGGCTCATATATTTGCCTGTGGCACCAAGTGGAAGAAGATGGATGTCTCAAGTCTTTCTGCATAAACCTCAGCAGAGTTTTGAGCTTGTGGCCATCAAGATCCAGGAGGGTCAGAGACCCCACGCTCAGATGGGGATAATTGATATGTGCATAGGAAAGGAGCAACAAGAGGAGGAGGGTTCGTGAATTTGTGAAAAAAAAAAAGGTATATTTATGGATTCAGGCAACTCTAAAAAGATGATGAAGACCCTCAAGGCTGCCAATAGCAGCTGGTCCTTCGCCATCTTTACCCTGAAGGGGCAGAGGGAGGGGAAGGAAGAGATTGCTGTAGGAGAGGAGGAGGAGATGCCTGACCAGCACTGTGAATTTTGGTAGAGAAGCACAGCCATTTCCAACCCATGTCCCCGTGAGGACACAGTTGAAGGAATAGAAAGCCCAACCACACTCCTGCACCTCCAAACTCCTGCTTGGCGTCTCCTATTGGACAAAGTCAAAAGGAAGCCGGAGGAAGAATATGTCCCCTGCTGCAATTGGAGATGGCAAGTCAAGTATCGCTTGTTCTTCCATCTTAAAAACCCTTCCTTCCTTCCTTCCTTCCTTCCTTCCTTCCTTCCTTCCTTCTCTTTTTTTCTTTTCTCTTTCTTTCTTTCTTTCTTTCTTTCTTTCATTCTTGTGGTTTTGGGGATTGAACCCAGGGACATTCTCCCTCCGAGCTACACCTCCAGCCCTATTTTTTATTCTTTATTTTTGAAACAGGGTCTCACTGAGTTGCAGAGGGCCTCACTCAGTAGCTGAGGCTGGCTGGAAACCTGTGATCCTCCTGTCTCAGCCTCCCAAGCACTGGGATTACAAGCGTGTGCCACCATAACCAGCTCACATTATTTATTTTTAAATTACAAAAACTAATCCCCACCGAGTTTAGCTGGTAAATTATTGTGAATTTATGAAGAGAAATTCAATAATCTCCCTGCCTCCCTTATTTTCCCTTCCCTGCAATAGTCAATGTTTAGAACCCCTCCCAAAAATGGTCTTTCACAAGACTCTTCAGGTTCAAACTTACACTTACTCAGAGGAGAGAGAGTTCACTCTATGCTCCTAGTCTATGTATGATGAGTACATGCCATTTATCATGGGATTGGTTTCTTTCCATATATATTTTTATTCCCAAGTTACTCTCAGTGTCTTGAGTACAGGATGATATAGAACACCTTTTCTGCTTCCCACTTCCCAAGCCAACCCAACCTCACTCAGTATCAAGGGTCCTGCTTGTGCTCTCTCTACCTGCCCAACCATACTGTGGTGATCTGTTAGAAAGCTCACAATGTCCTTGGCTATCATTAACTTTATAAAAAATAAAGGTATATCAAATTTGTATTTCTTCTTTCTCTAACATCTTGTCAAAATGCAACTGCCCTAGGTGGGCGTGGTGGCACGTTTGCAATCCCAGTACTTGGGAGGCTGAGACCGGAGGATCCGGGTTTGTGGCCAGCCTCAACTACTTAGTGAAGCCCTCCGCAACTTAGTGAGACCCTGTTTCAAACTAAAGAATAAATAGGGCTGGGAGTGTAGCTCAGAGGTAGAATGTCCCTGGGTTCAGTCCCCAGTACTACAACAAACAAACAAACAAAAAAAACCCAAACAAACAAACAAACAAAAAAAACCCCAAATGTAACTGCCCCAAAAACAATTTTACACCTCTTGTAACTAGGGATTAAAAAAATACACTCAGTATTTGCATCATTAAGGAATTTGAGTGTGAAAAAGAAGACTTAGATGTTAAAGACAAATATTAACATCATTAGCTTAGTAGATTTTGAAATGTTCCTTGTAACATGATTATTCCAAAACCATCTCTGACTTCTCTTCTACATGTGCACATCCTCTGAGTCCACTAATAAAAATTATTATGTTAGCAAAGAAAGGAAAATTGCACTGTCATCCTCTAAGTGCCGTAATGTAATAAAAGATCTAATCACTGCACCTAATTAAAAGAGTAAATCACTTTAGAAATCCTTGGGTTATTAGTGAAGCGTTGATTTTTGCAGTCCTGTATTAACACTGCTCCTGAGAGCAAGGAGGTGCACCCATTACCCACAAGAAACAAGCCCTCCCTGGCTGGGCTCCTTAGTTAAAGGCAGGATGCAGTTACTGCTTTTCCCCAGTGAGTTGGATTAACTAGTGATGCTGCCATCCAGTGATGCCATCGAATTGTTGCAGCAAAGGATATTTTTGCGCTGATCACGTGCAGACTGCTCATCTCACTTAATGCATTTATTTGGATGGCTCAGAGAGGCCATAAGTTGACTTTCAGAATAAGAGAACAACTAAAAGAAAATAAAACAACAATGTTTTATTCAAGGAGTTTGAAATAAAGTGAGAGAGAAGATGGTTTTGATAAGAAATGTTATTAAATCACTCTGATAAGACATAGGTTAGATCTTTTTGTTTTCTCTTACTTTTTAAAAACTATTCTTTCAATTTACCCTCAACTATACCTCTGTAGGCTGCATTCCAGATAATTTCTTCAGGATTGTCATGAAGTTTACTAATTTTCTCTTTAATTATGTCCAAATGGATGTTTAATGCACCAATTGTACTCTTAATTTTAATTATTTTATATATGTTTTTAATTCTACAGGTTATTTTTATTCCACTTTGTGGTCATCTTATAACTCTTCAAATGTAAGAAGTATACATATTTTTATTTTGAATCTTTTCATTCCAATATTGATTATATTTCTGAATCTTAACATTGGTGTCACTTACTTCTTTTTACTGATTCTTGCTCTTGATGACTTAATTCCAATTTTTATTTTGTAACTTCAAAAATATGGTCTCATAGCCGGGCGTGGTGGCGCACGCTTGTAATCCCAGTACTTTGGGAGGCGGAGACTGGAGGATCCGGGTTGGCGGCCAGCCTCAGCTCTCTCGCTGTCTCTCTCTCTCTCTCCTTAGTGAGGCCCTCCGCAACTTCGTGAGACCCGGTTTCAAAATAAAGTATAAAAAACAGGGCCGGGGGCGTAGCGCGGAAGTAGAACGCCCCTGCGTTCAATCCCCGGTACCACAAAAAAAATATATATATGGTCTCATGTTTACAGGAGAAACAAATGAGCTAGTGATTCAAGTGATTTCTGTTTAGCTTATATTTCTGGATTCATTATTTTCATTGTTTCTGGACTCTGAACATTTCTTCTGTTTTCTTTTCATAACAGAGCATGAATTTTTAAATGAATTTAAGAGTCAAAACTTTGCCAGAACTTTTTGGTATTCAGTACTAGGTATATTTCTTCAGCTCTTCAAGTCAGGACTTTGCCAGAGAGCGATGTTCAGTTCAACTTCACTGGTACCCAGCCAGCACTAGCTGGAGTGACAGGGGCCAGATTTACCCTCTTACTTGAAGCAACCACAAAATCATAAATAACATAAAGCAAGAGATATACCTTTAAGATACACATCCTCCAACAATGAAGGATGGTGATCCTGAGATATTGGGAAGGAAGGAGCTGAACTCTATGGTTTCTCCACCTCGCTGCCTTGAGAATTTCTGGGCTGCAGCCCAAGGGAGAGGGAGCCCAGGCGGAGCCAGGTGGATTTGCTGCATGGAGGAGGAGGAACTGGGAGCCCAGGAACAGTATGGCAGTTATATTTTACAAGTGAGAGAACCAGAGAAGAGAGATTTGCACAGAAATGGAACCGGGAGATGCACAAAGTGTATTTAACAGGGAACTGGTCAACAAATACATGAGAGGAAACTTCCTAAGCCTTGGAAAAGAGTAAGCCGAAGGCTATGGGAAAATATGCCGGGTTCATACGTAAGCGAATACTATCTCTCCCTCTAGGATGATGGAAAACCTTCTTAGTGGAATACTCAGAAGGGTCTTGCCTCACTAGTGAGGAATAAATAGCCCTAAACAGTGATCTGGCCCTGCATAATAAATCTTAAAATCAAAGCCTAAGCTTCAAATTGTTTCCAAACGATGTCACCTATTCTCAGAACAAAGTATAAAAATATTCATTGGAATGCAAAAGAAGCCCAGTACTACTAACAAGGGTGGCATTCACAAGGTGCGACACAAAAATAGACCAAACATATAAACAAGCAGGAAAGTACGGCCTTTAAGAGAAAATGTAACCCAAATCAGCCCAGAATAAACACAGATGTTGGAATTAGCACAGTAGGGTAACATAACAGTTATTATGACAATATTTGATGCGTTTGAAACTTTAAGAAGAGGCACAAAAGATGTAAAAGATATTAAAGATTTGCATTGGATTTAGTGTTCCCAGTCAGGGAGACAAGGCAGACTGTGTGGGATAGAATCGTATAAGAGGGTCAATGTCTTTTTAATTAGAATGCCTTTCTCCCTTGAAGGACCTTTACTGGGGCTCATGAGGCAGTTACAGTGGGGCTTATGGAAAGAGTTATAGAATGTTTGGAGCTGGGTGAATTCTGGAGTAGCTTTACAGACTCCTCTGTTTTAGCAATGTGTCTAAGGATGCACAGAGAGGGACCAGACCCTGCATGAAAAGCTGGGGGAAATGGGTCCTATTTCCAGAATTATCAATATCCTGGTTATTTCCACCAGCTACTTAACTTCATCGGGCTTTGTTTTCATGACCTATAAAAGGGATAAATTTCTTTTAAATCTAAAACAGTATTAAATAAATTTACCCTGTGCTATATATTCTGGGCTCCAGGCCCAAGGCTTTAGGTAACCAGACATTAGCATAGTAACCAAGTCAAATTGAACAGGTATTTTTAAGTAATTGATTTGAGGAAAAATGTATATGAGTAATGTTTCCTGATATACTTTTTGTTATTATTTTAGTTCATTATACTTATTTACAAAAAGTCAGTTAAAAATGCCTCAAACTGCTTGTTGTGGTGGTTCATGCCTGTAATCCCAGTACTTGGGAAGCTAAGACAGGAGGATTGTAGGTTTGAGGACAGCCTCAGCATAGTGAGACTCTCAGCAACCTAGTGAGACCCTGTTTCCAAATAAAAAAATAAAATAGGGCTGGGGGTGTAGCTCAGAGGTAGAATGCCCCTGGGTTCAATCCCCAGTTCCACTAAAACAAAACAAAACAAAACAAAACAAAACAAAACAAAACAAAACAAAACAAAACCCTCCAACTTAACCTCTATTATCACTTCCAGTCAAACCTGCTTCTCCACTCACATTTCCTTTCTCAGTGAAACCCTATCCATGCAGATCAGAATCCTAGGAGACATGTTGCCTCTTCCCTCCGCCTCATCCCTGCCCTTTGGTATCTTCTGCCTTGGGCAGCGCAGTAGCCTTTCTTTAGTCCACCCTTCAAAATTGTGACTCTCCCCCCCCAAAACACACACACACACACACACACACACACACACACACACGACCATATTGCCCTCATTTAAATCATTTAGTAAGTTCATCGCCTGCAAGATACCCACAGCATAGGATACCCTATGTGGTCACCTTTCAATCTACTTTTATGCCATTTTTCCAATATACCTTATAACCCAACTACACAAAATTAATCACCCTAAGAGGATCTACCAAACTCCAGGGCAGGCGACTCCCTGCTTTTGCTGGGAATGTGGACTCTTTGCTCCGCAAATCTTTGTACCTTTGTCACGACCTTGATAAACGCCCGCCTATGGGAAGCCTTCTCCCTTGCAACAACTAGCACACGCCTCCGCTTCTCCCTCGGGCGACTGCACCTGCTGCCTTCCTCGGTGCTGCTGCCATTCATCACGTTGTTTTATGGCCTCCTATGAGTAGGCGGTTTTGCTTTCCCAGGAGGCTTAGGTTTCCTAGGGCAGAGCTCTGGGCACCTGCAAGTTTTCACATCCCTAGAACAACACCTCTAATACAAGAAGGAGCGATTGAGTATGTGTGGAATGAAGGAGTAAGTCTACAGAACCTACATGGAGCCAATCCATATTGGTTATTTATTTTTATACCATGTTCCCCTCTGAAATCTATCAACTACTCTTGGCTTCTGTCTGCACTTTTGTTTGTTTATATTTAGAAGAGACCCCCGGGGATCTTAGAGAAGAGAATTGTAACGCTGGCTGTCCTGTGATGCAGGACATTATGTCACATAACTGTGCCACTTTATCATTTTTTGTTATCATTTTCTGAGACCAAGCTCTTCTCTCCCATGAAGATCCAAGTGAGCTGTAGCAATAGTCTAGCATTTGATCAGGCTTGTGCCTGATAATTTGTTTCTGAAGGTGGGAGATTGAGTGTCCCCGACGCCAGCTGGAGATATTTTCAGCATAGAAACCTATTAAACCCTCAGGGCAGCAGTAAGGAGATGGGATGGATGGATTTATTTCTCCTCTGAATTGTGTGGTGGCGCCTCAATATTGAGGCATCAGACTTGCTCAGCGTGCCGCTTATGAAACCATCCCTTCCTCCCCTCTGCCTTCCCGGGGCCTGCAGCAGGTAACGCTACCGGAACCACGGCCATGTCCTCTTGCAGGGAGAACATCAGAGGCATTTCAGAGGAGAGCAAATCAACCTGCAGCCACGTTCCTGCTGAGGCCAAAGAGCCAGAACTCTGGGGAGGGGAGGGAACATGCTGGAAGTTCAGGTTGTTGCTCACATTGTTACTCCCCGGCCCTGGCTTATTGACATAAGCTTTGATATCAAGCGGCTGATGCTGTTAATGTGGGAGAAAAATACAGTTTAAATATGGATGAGAATTACTTTAAATGCTGGGGCATGTGTCTCAAATCATTCACATTTTTTCCTAAATGTGAGCAGCGATTTCTCTCTCTCTCATATATATATATATTCTATCTACCTCTCTATATACCCTCTATATATCTATATCTTTATGTCTCATATATATTCTATATATATATATATACCCTCTATCTATATATCTATATCTCTCTATATATCTCATACATATTCCTACTATATACCCTCTATCTCTCTATATATATCTAAATATCTCATATATATTCTATCTCTCTATATACCACCTATCTATCTCTCTCTATATATATCATATATATTCTATCTCTTTATATACCCTCTATCTCTATATTTATATCTATCTATCTATCTATATATGTGTATATATATATATATATCTCATATATATATTCAATCCATCTCTCTCTATACCATCTATCTATCTACCTATCTAGAGAGATAAAAGTATATATATACAATAAGAGTATATATATATATATATATATATATATATATATACACTATTTTTTCTTTTTTTTTCGGTACTGGAGATGGAACCCAGGGGCTTTCCACCTCCGAGCTATACCCCCAGCCCTATTTTTTATTCTTTACTTTGAAACAGGGTCTCACTAAGTTGCGGAGGGCCTCACTAAGTAGCTGAGGCTGGCCGCGAACCCGGATCCTCCGGTCTCAGCCTCCCAAGTACTGGGATTACAAGCGTGCGCCACCACACCGGGCTTATATATATACTTTTATTGGCGCATTTATCATTACATATCATAGTGAGATTCACAGTGATGCACCCATGCATGCACACAGCGCTTGGTGTACTTCCTCGGCATCCCACACGCTCCCCTTCCCTCCCTCCCTGTTCATGTTAGTGCGATTAGTGGTGATGTCTTCAGGTATGGACATAACTTTATTTGAATGGTTTCCTTCCTCAATCCTCCTTTTTCCCTCTTCTCCTCCACCTCCCAATCCCCTTCCACTATTCTACTGGTCTTTCTCCTCATTTATTTAAGGTCCCTTTTGCTTCCTATTTTCTCTTTAGTTTCCATATAGGAGAGAAAACATTTGACCCTTGACTTTCTGAGACTGGCTGATGTCACTTAATACAGTATTCTCTCTTGAGTCCCATTAGAATGACAATTGGTCTCTGAAATTGTTCTTCCCTCTAGCCATGACTTTGATGAACCTGGAGAAGATATGAGAATTAAATTGATACCTTAACCACTTTATGGGAAAAGCACTGGCTAAGGTGGGGGAGGGCCTACCGCTCTCTGCTGGCCAGCACCCTTCCAGATCAAGGCTGTCTTTTCCAGTATGGACTCGGGTCATTCATGCCCCCTGTGACTGGGGTCACTCTGCTCTACTCAAAGCTGGAGTGGGTGGTGGTTCACATCATGGCTTTGGTCTGCGGTCTGTTCAGATTTCTGCTTTTCCATTTACCAGCTCTACGTGTGAGGAGTTCTAGTCTTCTCGTCTGTAAAATCCTTGCCTCAAAGCTTGCACATTTCACATAAATGTGAAAGGGTCTAGCAAGTACCTGGAATCCCAAAGGTGCTATGCAAATACTCTCCTTTTCCCTGGGTGTTCAAAGTGACCACTCATCTGGTGCATTCCTTATTTTATTAAAGGAAAGAAGAAGGTTCTATCAGAGGGCTCTGTCTCTTTATTGACACCTGATACTTCCTGGTCTACCAGTTGTTGCTGCGCATCAATAATTACGTTCCCTTCCCTTCCTTTCCATTCCTCTGATGGCAGAGGCAGCAACACCGTTTGCCCGGGCACACAGAGTTAAATAAAAACACCACTCAGGGAAAAGCCTGCTCTGCTTGAAATGCATCCTCCAGAACCCGAGGTCTTTGTAAACAGAAGAAGAGATTCCGGGGTCACAAAGCACCTGCTGGGGAGGCGTCCATGAGAGCCGTGGAAGGTGTTAAAGTCTCAGGTCTCTCCACAGTAAAGCTTTGTCTTGAACGACAGCCCCTCGGCCATGGTCTGCCTAACCTGGGTGGCAGGTACCTGGCTTTGCTTTTTCTTTCTGGCTCTGCAAAACCCATACCTCACTCTTACTCTGCCCGTGAAGGTTGAGGAGTTTGGAGAACAGAAAAATGAGAGTGAGATATTATAATTTCACTTGCACAGGTCTAAATTTGGTGGCGGTAGTGTGAGTGTATGTGTGTGCGCGTGCGCGTGTACACGTGCATGTGTGCTTTTCCCTATCAAAATTGTATCTTTCCATTTTCTTGCAAATGCTGTTATTTTGTTCTTCTTTATTGCTGAGTAGAATTCCATTGTAAATGGAAAGATCTGGAGAGCATTATGTTAAGCGAGATTAGCCAATCAAACAAAATGAAGGGTCATATGTTTTCACTAATATGCGCAATATAGGGAGTAGTGGGGACACAAAAGGGTCTCCAATGACAATGGAGAACCCTCAGAGGTGCTAGGGAAGGGATACAAGGGAAGGGGAAGGGTAAGAAAGTAGTGAATCCAT